>JAKGSA010000157.1:167462-241077 GCA_033558755.1 Philaethria dido
CTCTGCTGGCGGCTTTGCCTGTGTGTCTTGATAAAAATAAAAATCTTTATAATATATAGAATAACTTATAGCTACCTACTGCTGTAGATAGTATTATATGAAATAATCCATTGAGTAGTATCTGCGTGAAAGAGTAACAAATGTCCACCTATCCTCGTAAGTTGCCGCAATCATACTTCAAAAAAGTTCAAATGGGTAGATATATAAATATTTAAACTTTGATTCATAAAATATATATTAAATTTCAAGTATAAGTTATTGGGGTAGAAAAATTAGAAGCTTTAAAACTGTAATAAATTAAACATATGAACTCTATAACTGGTTACAAGTTATATAAAATTATATCGTAGGTATATTATAATGAAATATTGTAGTTATTGTAATAAGTAAAAAGGCACACCCTCTTAACGATATTTTTCATGAGAGCATTGACATTTTGTATTGTTTATGGCTATTGAAAGCTTAAAATATATTTAATCTCAATTTAATAATGCCTTTTCAAAATAAGGATATGGTAATAATCTTGATTAAACACGATGATACCTTAATAAAATATATTTGTTATATCGGTGTCCCAAAATTAACGCAAGATTTGAATTCGAACTGCAGCCGCTAAGCTTTCACTATTTTTGAAATATTCTTTAATAATGAAGACACGTTGTTCTATCGTGTAACGCTCCATTTTTAATAACCCTATACTGTTAGCTGTCAAATTGCTTTTTTTTCAGGATTGCCAACACAAAGGCAAAAACTTTTGGCGGCAAAGTCAAATCTTGCGTTAATTTTGGGACACCCTATATTATTTATTAACTTAGCAATGATTTAGTTCTTTTTTTTTTAACTTTATCCCGCAGAGTAGGATATTCAGAGAGATCTTAGTATCGAAACACTCTTCCGTTGCCGCTTTTCGCTCGAAATCGAGGCTTTGCGTGTTACGTGGAATATCTCATGGAATTTAAATATAATTATTCCCTCGACCGGAAATCGCGTTAACAGTTTGACGCTGTCCCTCAGTGCTATAATATCTCTTGTTTAAAGTAAACCTAAAATATATTCTGATCTTACCTGAGCATCAGTAAGGCCTAATGTAGCTGCCAACTGTCGCCTGTCTGGCTTGGTAATATATTTTTGTATCTGAAATCTTCTTTCTAAGCCTTTTCTTTGTAAATTGCTGAACACAGCTCGAGACCATGATCGTTTTCTTTTCCCGCTTGAGGAGACGTCGCATCGCGGCGCGGAAGACTGCGTTGGAGAGGACGTTGGGATAGGCAGACGGTAAATGGCTAGAAAAGAAATTTTCTTTATATATATGTTTTAAAATACTACATATAGTTAATAGAAATAATAAAAAAATACGCTACGCTTTATTTCGGAGTGACTCTAGCGTCAACGTTCCCCGAATGGGAAATTCGATCCCACGAAAATCGGAAAACGTGGGAAAATCGTCCACTATGCTGCGATGAATTGCGTTTTCTGTAGTTACGTGTTTACATATGCAAATGCAGAAAAGCCTATATTTTTGGTGGTATTGCATATTATAGTACTTTTTATTTACAGTGCTTATTTCAATAGTTAAATAGTATCTTAGACGAATAAGAAGAACGGACAATTCAGAGACCATTGAATCAGTACGACGTAGCTCGCACTTGCGAATGCTTCAATAAATAAAGACTTCTCATGGTAACATATTTCAGCAATATATCCGATGCAATTGAACTTTCAACTACACAAGTTCAAGGAGATATAGAAAAAAAATTGAACGGAGTTGTGTGTTGCCTATGAAAAAGAAATGTACGAGACAAATTATGCTATTCTTTATAAAAACTCAAGATCATTTTCCGCGTACACCTGTACTTATTTAGAGACACACCTCGTAATTGGTTCTAAAAGAATTACAACTGATATAAGATTGTAGAAAGAAAAACCCTTTTTCACTGCATAATTGCATATATATTTTGGCGATTTGATAGTGCATATATCTGCTATTCTAAAAAATTGTGATGCTTTAAAAAAATATTCTGTTTTCTACTTTTCGTATAGTTTGGCGACATTGTGATTTATCAAAGTAGATACTATAAGTACCTATAGTTATAATTTTAAAACAAACAGGTGATTCTTTTGCACTCTGCAAGAAAAAGTTGCAGTCAGTTAATTTATCAAATCTCGAAGCTATAAAGCTCAAAATTTCTTCTTCTTTTTCTTTTGCAAATAGATTTTTAATACAATAAAAAGTTAAGTATGTTTGATTTATGGCAATTTGCCACAAATTACAGTTTTTTAATTAGATCATTTTCAATAAATTGATGTGCTGTATATGTACAGTACATACACATTATTAAAAATATTTATTTAAAATTATCAGATTTGGTAGGACCTTAAAATACATTGCTAAATAGGTGTCTATTTAATTTGAAATTTATTAGTCATTTATTTGTAAAAAATAGTAATAATGCACCGCATTACAACATCAACAACATGTTGAGATTATGTAAGTAGGGGAACGGCAGGTAGCTCCGGACGGCGGGTAGCCGACACTTCAATTCAATTTCTAAGAAATTAAACGTATTGCTTAGACAAAGAGTTATTATAAAGACACCTTCTCTAAAGCAGAAACAAATGTACTTTGATCGCGGTGCGGACGAATGTTTTATTTTCGCGTAGCAAAATTCAACGCAGCTGTCAAAGTTCATCGGTAGTTATTAAGTACAATAATTAAATTTTTATACTTGTCTGCTATTTAGGGCTTCAGTAAATTTTATATATTTAAAGATTGTAATAGTATTTATAACAATTCTTTCATTTGGATTGCTGTGTTTAAAAATGTTGCATAATGACTGTCGGGTAGCCCTGGACTCTATGGTATCGGGTACCCCGGGACACGGTTCTCACTCTTCTTCGAACCGCCATTTATGTCATTTTGTTTATTTATTGAAAGTACTTCAATTGGTACTACAGTATCTTAAAAGTATATTAAGTATTTCTGCAACTATAGTAATAACATAGGTGATGCCTATGTTGTTGCTATCGTTACAGAAATACTAAGAAAAATATACTTAAAAATACATGGGAGAACCAGTGAAAGGAAAGGAAAATAAGAGGAAAATCAAATGACAAGAAACATTTACAAGCGTTACTATGATTGACTGCAATTTTTCAGCGAGACAAGTGGCAGAAAGATATGATGATACCAAGATACTTCATGATTGACGCGGCCGCGAAAGTTCAAGACAGCGAGATTATAACATCTTCATCATATAAAAAAGTAAAGGAAAAATAGAACAAAAAAAAGCAATGAAAAAGATCAAATAGAAAAACAACAACATGTCGGAGCTAAAAAGGTTTTAAAAGTAAAGGAAATTATCTAGAATCTTTCCTAGAGAAAAAGAGACTGAACGGATTGTTCGCGAAGAAACATTTGATAAAACTCTGAATGAGTTGCCAGGAATGCCAAGACTGTGCCTGTGAAGATTGTATTCATTGAATATTTATTATAACTGTGATGTTTGCAAAGCGAAAAAGCGGTTGGGCCATCATTGAATAAAGCGTCCGGGATTACCCGCCATTTTTTTCGGCAAAAAACTAGACCATATTATAAACCATATATTTTCTTGAAAAAATGTAATATAATAGTTCAGGGTTTGATTAATATAAATAAAGAAATTCCTTATTTTATATTAAATATGAAATAAGACAGAAAAATCCTTTATTTTTATTTGCGTTTCATTTAAGTGTCTGGGGCTACCTCTCCTTCCCCTATCTATACAAAAAATGATCGAGCAACAATATATAGATAAAGGTAGGATATGTATATAGTTTTTTTTTACATAGGAATTATTTAAATAACAATTATTATTATTTTAATGATTTCATTCATTTCAGAATTGTAATTTTCTATACAGTTTGTCACTGTGAAAAGTCGGATTCAAAAAGAATCAGACTTTTCAAATAAATATGTACATAGGTACCTATTAAATTCATCGACTTTATCTCAATATATTGTATTTATTAGTGAATGGCAAAGGTTTTTCTTTTTCTTTATCTAAGAGAGTTAATATTTTTTTAAAGGTGGCTGAATTGATTTCCTTTAAATTGTCTCTTAAATGGTGCACAGTTCATTTAATTACATTCCGCACGCTAATCTCGATATAGTAAAGAAATAATAGCGGAAAGGAGGCGAAAAAGATTGCGATCGTAAAGCGCTCTCTAATATTAGTATTTTAAGTCGTGTAAAAACTATTTTTTTACGTCAATGTTTTATCTACGAGGATAAAATAGCAAATCATACGTAAATTTACCCGTAAGCTCACATTAGAATCAAGCATTTGATATGCAAAGAAAAACCTTCGTTTTTTTTATTTATTTAATAATCTTTTGAGCTTTAGTTTGGGAGCACTTTAAATAACCAAATAAATAAGTTTGAAAATTTTCTCTATAGGTAAGTGCAAAAGGTATTAAGATAAAAAATGTTGTCGTCTTTTTTTAATTAAGCAAACTTTTTTTGTGTTTCAATTATTACCTATATGTCTAAATATTAAAAAGGTATACTAACTTGCTTAGTTTTTAAATCGTAAAAAAATATTTGTTTCAAAAATTAAAAACACTCTTCTATCTGTACAGCAGTGGTGAATATTAAAAAAGTAAGATTTAGAGAAGCCGGTTTTTTTAGCTTTCATACCTTTCTTAAGCTCGTTTTTTTACAATTTAACTCCCACACTTTCCTGGCAACCCTTCTTTTTAGGTCTCATACCTCTGTTGACCTTGTTTTTTTGCAAAATCACGATCAAATATATTAGTCTCGTTTTTCACTTCATCATTGTCATTGACAAAAGGTAAACCGGTGAAAACCGTTTTATATGGACGACTCGTCACTGCTATGCAGTACCTACAAAAGATCCCAGGGTTTCATATCCCATCAGGCCCCATCATTAGACCAGCTTAACAGACTCTAGTATTGTATTGTCACCTGATGATTGCCAAATTTCATAATGATAGGAGAATTAAATTGAGCTTCTTCAATTTTATTACATATTTAATTATGGTTTCACTTAATAAAAGCGTGCTAAATGATATGATGAATAAAGATATTATTTTTCCTAAATTAATTTTGAAATGATATGACTCATTTATTAATCTCGGAGTCCCGACAATATGAATCAATTAGATCGATAATTCTTCTCTTTGATATTAAAATAAATGGGAGAACCATTGTCTCATATTATTTTTAATAAGTTATTAAATATTTTGTTCCTAATTACGATCTGAGTAAAAATTCGACAAAAATAAAATAATTGTGGTCTAAGTAAATAACTAATATAGGTCAGTGTCAACACCTTTATTGTTAGTGATGTAATTTCTTCTTTTAGATATATTACCTACTTTGTTACGCATATTATATTGATAGGCATTAATGTTATCTTATTTTACATATGAAATATTTTAAAAATATTAAAAATATACTTCACTATAGTGTACTGCGAGCTTAAATATTTTAAAACTTAATATAACTTCATAATTTCTCCTATTCTCTATCTTTAATACCCTTAGTTTTCTCACATCTTTATAACTTTTTATAACTAAGTTATAGTAACAAAGAGTAAATGATTTCCTAATGATTTTATTCAATAAAAAATAACTTACCAGACGTAGGCCTCAAGGCGGGATGTAAATGTGCATATGGTAAGGGCAGCTGCAACTGTAAGAGTGGAGGTTCATCTCTACAACACCTGTACAGTGCTGCAACACATCCTGCACATGGAGGCTCCTGGCTCTGTGGCTCCGGTACGTGGTTACTAGACGACGTGTCATTATTCCCAAGTATGCTGTCTACACTGAACTTCAACTTTGATGTGTGTACATCCCCACTGACGGAAGTCATAACCAAAAAATTAAAACAAAATCATAAACTAAACCGTCCGTAACGAACGCAACTGAAAAACTGAGCTTAGCGGGACGTTATCAGCCCACGCCGCGACGCAAGCGCAGGAGATGGGCGTGTCGAGGGAAATGAAAAGTTCTTATTGGTGGAACCGCGCTGGGCGTTGCGTTTGCGCCGCAATGGAGTGCTTTCGAAACTCGAACGACCCGATGTTACAAACACTGCAGTTGTTTACAATAAACCGACTCTTTAATGTGTTTTATATGACTTTGCAACTTCAATTTAATTTTATTACTGCCAAGCTTGCGTCATGTAATAGTGGGGCTAAGCGTTACATATCTACGATAATGTAAACTTGCTTTCCATTTAACAGTAGGTATCATTGCAATTGATTTTAAACAAGCGTTTACTTTGTAGAAATTTATATCGGTGCCTTTTTAAATATGTCAAGAATGTTTATATGTACGGTAAAGTGGTGTTAAATTAAGTGAATTCAACAAATAGGTAATTCATTTCATCAGCAAATGAAAAATATTTAGAAGCGTCTAATGGGCGGTTTAGATATGTAATAGAATACTTAAATAATAGCACAGCTAATGTTATGCATAAATCTTTAAAAGTAATTTAATGTTTCGTGTTAGAATCTCACATCCGTGTGGAAATTTTTTTCACATTAAAGAATCACTGAAATTAGTTTTAAAGCACTTTTTTATAAATGTAACTAAACTTTATTTCTTTCACTTTGTGTAGGTAAATATAAATCTCTGCCTTTAGTCTCTGCTATGAAAATATAAGTTTTTTTATAAAGACTTCTAGATTATTTTATTAAATATACCTAAAATGTTAAAAAGAAAAACAGCAGAAGAACCCCTTTATGACTTTTTGGTCTAATAATGATTACCTACTGCACTAATATGTGAACAATGAATCTCATTTTTACATATGAACTTTAACTAATTTAGGCCTCAATATACTTCGGTATATATTGTCTTAAGTAAGCTCATCCTCGTTATTCTTCCTATATTTTTTATAAGGATCTACCTGAACACCAACGTATCTAGCAAGAACGGCTAGTAGCTGTCGCTTGATCAGCACCCATCGAAATATACGATATCGTTACATCAGTTAACGAAATATATAAGCTAAGTATCTTAAACGTTTTCATAGATCATATTAACAAAGTTAACATTGTAGACAACGCGCTACTGTACTATGTGCGAACAATTAAGAATGTCCACTGCCCTAAAAATGTATTGAGACTTATACCTAGTTATAGAGTCTTTCTAAAATAATAGCTTTACTCATTAACAAAATTAAAAAGAAATAAAACAGTAAAAAATATTACAAATTATTAATTTGTGATTATGTCGAATTATGACCTAATTCAATTTTTAACAAAAAAAATATACTGTTTGATTTCTTTTCTTGGCTGTTTTATTTCAATTGAATAAGAAAGAGAAGTGTTTTTTTTTATTCACGGTTAAACTTTTTGTTTAAAATATAATAATAAAGTTGGTTATTTCCATTTTTTTTATAGGTTCCTCGTAATTCATCTCAGTTTTACTATAAATTAAAGCTAATTTAGTTCGCATAGTATAAGTACACTTATATAATACCTACTAGTTGATACTCGTAACTTCATTTGCGTGTATTTTATGACCCTCGATTTCTTCTTTGTATTTATCATTCATCTTTAGTAGACACTCAAACAGACTTAAAATAGACTAGAAATTCATCACCACGGTCAACTACTTTTGCTTACTAATAAGTTCAATTACTTTTCTTATATATTAAAG
The DNA here is from genome assembly GCA_033558755.1 of Philaethria dido. Lineage (NCBI taxonomy): Eukaryota > Metazoa > Arthropoda > Insecta > Lepidoptera > Nymphalidae > Philaethria > Philaethria dido. Next base: position 175,134 of record JAKGSA010000157.1, read on the forward strand.
TTTAACTGGGGTATTTCTCTACTAAGGACTAACTTTTCCTAGGGCGCGATATTAATATCTCTTGCAGACAGACGGGCTGATAGAGTTTTACATTAGGCATTAAGACTAGACTAACATCAATATTAGAAAAAAGTTTCATCAAAAACTGCTTAGTATTTTTTGTGTGTACATACAAAAAGTTATATACCTACCTACTTACGTGATTGGCCCCATGTATAGGTTTATTATACATACCTATGTATACATATTTATGTCTTGTAAATGTGAACAAAAAGTCTATAGAATACATAAAAAAGCTACTGCCACCCAAGTTCATTTATTTACAAAGCCTAAAACAGTGAAGCACACTCACTAACTGATTTTATACGATGAAACTTAATGTAAAGCCGATCAAATGGTCCAATCTTTAAATACCTGATATATCGATCCATTCACGAACAACTGTTGGCTCTAACTCTAAAATCGATTACGGTTTAGTTTATTTTGCTTGTCAGAACCACCTGTGGTTCGTCAGCGCCACCGATATAGATGCAATCATTACATCGAGAAGAGCCGCGTGCTATTGTTTACTTAATACAATTACCGGAGGTGAAGCGTCGAAGTTTATATTTGTAAGTAATAAAATTTTACCATACCTACATAAACAGATATAACTCTAGATTTTATAAAGCTTTTATTAGGTAGCTATGTGTTTGCGTTATGTACTCTTTTTTTAATACAATTACCGGAGGTGAAGCGTCGAAGTTTATATTCCATTACTGAATAACTGACAGGCAACTCAGCACAAGTCGTATAATGCTGAAATTTGACGTAAAAACCCAAACTCTAACAGGAAAATTATATATTTTTGATACTTAACTTGTTATATGTAGTCTAACGAAGTTACTATATATACTTATCTGTAACATCTTTAAATACAAGAAGTGTTCAATTCTATTAAAATGTTTCCAAAGGTATATTAGTTATTATTAGCTATATTAGTTCTTATTTTTGTCTTTATAAATGTAACAAATTTAGAACTATTCTTTATATAGAATATTCTTTAAAACGCAATGATTAAATGTATTATTATTATAACCACTTAAAAAATATTATTTTTAACAGTGTATTCTTCAATGTGACCATTTAAAGGCTGTTTTGTAAAAATATGGTCAAAGTTAGCGAGTTTGTGATATATTGGAATATTGAAAAGTAAATGATTATAGTTATAATTCACGATTTCTCTGAGCGTTCACACGTGTGGATGCAATACATTTTGTGGCAAATCTTTTGATCCCATTGACGTTGGTTTACGCATTGCACTGTGCCCGTTCGCGTCTGCCGTACCTACTACCTACAGCATGCACTTACGAAGATCTGAAGTATGATTTACAGTCTTGGTGCTTGCGAATGTTGCTTATTTGTGTGAAATTAAGCATTCCATTTTAAATTATCAATATTTACGAAATATAGTGTAGGTATATCCTGATGCACAATTTTATGTTAAAAAATAATATATATTGAAAATTTAGATATATGTAGGCACATGTTTTATATTTTTTAAAATATTTTATACCTAACTTTAGTAATTACTATTTACTGACAATTCATAAAAGTAATACATAAAGAAACAAAAAAATATCTCATCTTTTAAAACTCTGGCAGGTACCTATAATAAACATTACTTATACGTAACCGTAATGAAACATGTACCTCAATTAAAAATTTGTTATGTCCTTGTGTTATGCGTTTTTTGCTTGGGAAATCCTAAAAAAAGAGTACATAACGCAAACACATAGCTACCTAATAAAAGCTTTATAAAATCTATAAAAAATACATCTAGGGGTTGTATTATAAGTAACAAAAGCCAAAAACATGAATTTGGAATTTTTTGTCTATCTTTTAAATTTTTGTATGTAGACACAAAAATTTCTAAACGGTTTTTGATGAAACTTTTTTCTTATATAGATGTTAGTTTTAAGCGACCTATAAAGTATTTTAAAAGTCTAAATGCCTAATGAAAAACTATACCAGCGAAACTGAAACTATACCAGCTCGTCTGTCTGCAAGAGATATTAATATCGCGTCCTAGGAAAAGTCTTTAGCAGAGAAACATAGTGTACCAGTTAAACTTTAACGTCATATAACGCCTTAAGAAAAGTAGTTGACCGTGGTAGTGAATTCCTAATCCATTCTAAGTCTGTTTGAGTGTCTACCGAAGATGAATGGTAAATACACAGAAGAAATTGAGGGTCATAAAATACACGCAAATGAAGTTACGAGTATCAACTAGTAGTAGTAGTAGTATAGATATGAACATAAGTTATAGATCATCTGTCGCAATCATAATGTTTTTTTGTATCTCGTCGTAGTTCTTAGTTGTCAGTTGTGAATATTTTAATTTGAATCACCCTTGGCCTCGTTTTTAAAATAGGGCGTTCCTTCGTGGATATAAAATGTCCCTAGACGGATACAACTGAGAATTTGACTACCTTTGTCTCTGCACGCATGAAGACGATCCATTTATCAAGCAAAAATATTCAGTGTTATAAATATTTAATATTTTTATTTCCTGGAATGGAAATCGAACCCATAACCTGTCGCGCTTACTGTCGTACGCTTGTGCCAAATACTTTAAAATATTTTCGAGTATCAAAAATTTAAGTGCCGCCCAGAGATTGGCTTTGGCCGAAAGTGATTTTGTTAATTAGCATATCTAATTGGCAAGAATACTTGGGTGATATCTGATTCGAGTGTTCGAATTATTCTGTAGGATAGGCTACTTGATTTGAAATTTATTACCTACTAATTTCGATGTATTTAAATAATGATTAGTGCGTTTTATTACTAAGCGTGCGACTTGTTAATATATTAAATTCCTTTAAGTAGTATAAATTTTCTATTCTCCATTAAGTCAAGATCCGAAGATATATTGAAAACGGTAAGTCCCATTAAAAAAGTGGCCGTAACTGCCAAATCAAATGAATTTATCACCTTGTGAATGTTTGATTCGACAAACGGTTGCATTCACGGCTTCTTTGCTATTTCGATTCAAATTACTTTCCGGAAATCGCTGTTTGACAAGATTTATTATATCTAAGGCTGATCACATACTATAATGAGATCAATTATAAATTAAAGAGTACATAAATATGAGTAGTTAAAATACAATTTACTAAAATAAGTATCACTTAGTTACAATTATTATTCTAACTAATATTCTAAAATTATACAAGGAATCTCCAATTGTTGTAAATGATCTTATGTAACTTACAATGTGTATATGTTAGGCAGTAAAGAGAATATAAAATAATCCGCAAAAAAAAAAATATGTTAATATTTATACCTACATATAAATAAGGATTCCTTTAATCTTCTTACTATCCTATCAGTTTTACCTTGATAATACAAATTCAATAGTAAAGCCTAAATCTATGATTTTTCTAACCGGATCAGACTCAAGGGACATTTAAACAAAAATGTAAATATAAGTATATGCCTACAAATATTCTTTAGAAAGTGATTAATGGCATAAGTGGAAAAAATTAAAAAGAATTCATATTCTACATCGTATTCAGTTTTACATATGGCCCCTAATCTATTATATTTAAATAAAAATATGATACTATAACATAAATACATGAATACATGATTACAGATGAGTATGAATACAGTTTTTTTTGCAAAAAGTATGTGCGTAATTCTTTATCAACAAGAATTTCCGACCAACGTCATGTTAATGTCCGATGGCGATCACTGAGATACGCGCTACAATTAGGCCATCCAAACGTAAAGTAGCTGAGTCAACAAACGAAATAACATCCTTCTTGTCCGACACCCGGGAGCGACGCCCGTTCATCATTCAGACTCATATGGTTTTATTTATAATTGAACTTTTATGGTACTTCCTAAATAGATTTATTGACATCGTAATGTTACGATATGTGAATTTAGATAAAACGGTATTAGATGGGAGTTGCGGGAGCTTTTGATGATTATGTCTAAATTCAATAAAAAAAAAATATTATTCAAAACAAATAAACCAATAAATACCTTTTAGTTAACAACTATTTCAGACGATAAGTTATCAGAGTTACCATATATAATTTATAAGTTTGAGATCATCACAGTGCAGTGGGAAGGCGGCTGACTGTGAACGCGAGTGTCTATGGGTTCGATTCTAATACGGCGCAAGGGAGTATGATCATATTTAAATTATGTTCGTTTCCTTGTAGGGTAATACACGGAGTTAAATACCGTCACTCAACAGGCAATGTCTCCTATTTGGGCGAATTGGAGCACAGAACGGAGTGTTTCAACACCAGACTCTCTCTGCCTACTCTGGTACGCAAGGAAAAGCTCAAATCCGCTTAGTCAGAAGTTAGCGTCATTGTATTCAATAAGCCCATTCAGTGTTAAAGACACATATATAAATTTGAGATGTTGAAATAAACCCAATCAAGTAGTAATAAAAAAAAATTGAAAAATTTACGACTAAGCAGATATTAATACATTTTTAAATATTTCTTAACATTTATTACTTCGTTATGACATAATCAGAGAAATAATAAAGACTACTTTACCTTAACGATGGCCATAGTCATAACAATTAGACCTTAACCAAATAAGGCAGTTTCAAGTCCCTGCTTAAAAAATACGGAATCATTTAATAAATCCGAAACAAAGAACAAAAATATATCTTTTATATAACACTTGATAAAACTTACAATTTTTGTTTTTTTTTAACTTCACGCTGTAACCCGCATATAGCAGGGTAGGCAGAGGGAACCAGAGAACTTTCAAATGCATGAATTGCATTTTAAAGCTCTACCTATCAATACCTAATAAAAGTATAAGTAAGTAAATAAAAGACGTGTAGTGTTTATTATAGGAAACAAATAAATTCCTAACAAGTACGTAAGTACGTAGATCATTTTTAATTCACGTTAAGTAAACTAACTTTTCTTAGGAACTAATAATAACAACAAAATTTTTGATTTCTTTGATTTTCGCGATTTTTAAACATGTTAAATGTTTTAAACAGCCTAACCGAAACATTTTTTTCGGTATCCGTGTCCATAGAATTCAAATTTGCAAAACAAAGAGAACCATTGCGAAGTCAATAAATATCCTTATAGGTCCAAGCCTTTGGGATCTTTATGCTACATACATGCATACATAGCTTCACGCTGTATCCCGCATATAGCAGGGTAGGCAGAGGAAGCCTAGTGTTAAGACAATCCGTTCCCCACTTTCCGCCGAATTGAGGCATTGCGTGCTGAGTGGCGGAACTCAATGTGGCGCTTTGCCTTGTTACCAAGCCCAGGAAATGAAAAATTCCATTTCCTGGAGTGGGAATCGAACCTACAACCTGATGCGTTTACAGTCGCACGCTTGTGCTACGATAGGTGTTATCTTTATGATTTTAATTTATATTTGCAATTATGCTGATCTATTTACTAATTGAGAGGGTATTAAAGTGCAGATTTAAAATGCAGATGAAAATGAAAACAAGAACCGAATGGAATCTAATGAAGAAGAAAAAGTAGGATTTTATACAACTCGTTTATAACAAAATTAGCTGCTCGCTCACGGCTTCGCTTGCGTGAACCACACGACTATATTTTGATATATTTTTTCACTCATGTTCTTGCTTAAAGCCAATGTTAAAGTCAAATAATTTTATTCAAAATAAGAAGTTACATGCTTCATTTTTTGAACGTCAAATAATTTACCACCGGTTCACTAAATTTAATGCCTGAGACTTGAGAAAAACCGGCGCAAGAAACTCAGTTAAATCTATTCTAGTCTAAAACTTAAATCTAGTTTAAAAGTTAAACTGTTAACTGAGCAAATTTATTATTTTATTATATAATTATAATATAAATTTATAATATAAATTATGTAGGTATAAAAATAGTGTGTCAATAGACAAAGGAAGTTTAAATAGTGCTAGACCACTTCACTTTCAATTTCTGGATCAAATATAATCTATAATATATATATAAATATCTGAATAATAATACTATTTGAATTAATACAGTCTAGACCAGGATACGCCAATTAGTTTAAACAAACAAATTCATCGTAAGCAAATTAGAATTTAATTATGCCGTTCTTTGAACACCACTTTAATAACATTTTTGTTTAATGCTAAAATAACCAGGCTGTTAATATATTTATTATTGACTCTAGAACATACAAGGCAATCTTTTTAAGTTCTCGCTCTCCGGTCGCTGTTATTCGCGACGTACGTATAACCCGGCGACGGCTGATTTGCCACCTTATTTTAAACCTGTGATATATTCATAGATATTAATTTTAAAGACGCAAAGTGAAATAAGATTTTCTATAACAAACCATGTAAAGATCGAAGATAGGTTACAAAAATACTACTTATTAAAAGGAAAATTGAATAAAGTAAGCATTTGAAAAATAAAAATAATATAAAATTTCATTACACATACAAAAAAACAATTTCGTAAGTCAGCTTTCTTTCACAAAAAAAAATGTTCCAATGGTTGCTGAAATGAAATTTCCTTGTAAAGATAATTTAAAAAAAAATTAAAGGCTCGAACCGAAAATAACGCAAATTCGGAAATGTATATTGAAAAATAGTACTGATTAAGCAGCGACGCAACTTTGAAAAAAAAGCAAAACGAAACAACACAAAGCAACGTATTGAGGTAGATATAGTTTTTTAAAAATAATTTTTAATTATATAATTTCACGTTATGTGAAACTTTTACAACTACCAACATTGTTAGATTTATAACTTACTAGCTTTCCGCCCGCGGCTTCGCCCGCGTCGAATTCGGTTATATCGCGCAACGTGGTAAAGAGTAGTCTATAGTCTTTCCCAAGGTCTAGACTATTTGTCAAAATTGGTTAAGTGGTTTAGGTGTGAAAATTGTCAACAGTTGAACAATTTTACATGATTTTGTGTTTGACAATAAGGAACTTCTATACAAACTTTCATCCCTTATTTTGTCCCCTTTTACCATTTTTTTCGCGATAAAAAGTATTGTATGTCCTTTCCCAAGTACAGTTTTATCTTCCTACCGAATTTCATCAAAATCGGTTCAGTGGTTTAGGCGTGAAAGCGTAACAGACAGACAGACCGACAGACAGACAGAGTTACTTTCGCATTTATAATATTAGTAAGGATTTCATTAATAACAATAAAATTAACTTTTTTCTTATTTCATTTGATTTTGATGTTTTAAAGTTTTAATCACACACATTTTGAACATTTGAAAATATTTTGAAAAAAAAATGACAGATTTGAACAGATTTGTGCTATCCAAAGATTATTGTTAAAAACAAAGTTATATTAAAGTAAGTTGTTACTAGCGTATAAGAATTTCGATAAAGGGGATTCAGTGGTCAGAGCACTTCGACGGTAACCTAGAGAAGCGGCTTCAGCGGATCAATTATTATAAGTTTTATAAAAATTATCAATTGTTTTAAAAAATGATACTCGTGGAACCTGTAACCATTACACAGACATACAAATGCGCCTCAACTATACGTAAATGTTATGTAGGTACATAACATCTGATAAGCATATTTACGATTATAATCTCTTCCTTAAACAAGCCCAATACGTATTAACACATGAAAGCGATTTTATCATCTTTATGCTGATTTAGTCCTAAACTTGTAAAATTATTGCAGTTAAATACGTTACAGCTTATAATAAGAAAACGCACCGTCGAAGCTCATAAAATAAAAGAAAATAACAAAATTCAATAAAAAGAAAATCTTTTTATTACTAAATCGAATAAAAGGCACAATCAATTAGTAGGTATCTTAGCATTATGTATATAAATCGTTGGTTAATATTGGATGTCTGTGTCGCCATAAATATTAAATATCGACGCTGTTAAAAATATCCTCTTACAGTTTACGAGAGCGCTCACGGACATGTTTACGTACGGGAGGAGGCAATCAATTGACTTTTTTCGTTCATTCTACATATTTATGTATTTTTTTTCTCATGCACGAACGCTTTCTCAATATGCATATCATTCGAGATTTAACAGTGTCATGCTTTATCGGCGTTCAAATTGTTGTAAATCGATATCATTATCGTAATTTAACTTTTGCATATTATTTGATGTATTTTTATTGAATTTGTCACCTTATAAGAAAGTAGAAAGTTCATTTAAGTTAAATTTGTATTTTACACATATGCAACACACAGTATTCATACTTAAAGAATTTATTTATCGTAATAAAATAATTATAAAGTAATAAAAAAGATATATTTTTGGAAAATGAATCAATGTTAAAACTTTTTGTGCAATACGGAAATAAAAGTGATTACCAAAATTTTATAGCAATGGTTATTGCAGTTCAAACAAAATAGGTTTTTTCCAAGAAACAAAAACACATTACAAAGTATTTTTTCAACATCTTGGCAAGGCTTATTCGTGTTAATGAAAAATGTTTTTTGTTTTATTTTCATCGGGTATGGGGAATTTTCAAGCAAATTGGACGGCAGAAAGTAGGTAATTCAAAATTCATTCATTCAAAAGTCACTATTAGTTTTTTAGGCCATATATACATTTTTAAAGGTGCTGAAAAAATTGAGCAAGCCACGAAAACTCTAAGAAAGTATAATTTTCATCCAATACCTACTTTTAAATACCTACACTTACTTATCATCACATAAAAATACTTACAGTAGTTTTTATCGGTACGGTAGTTTATGAGATAATCCGAACAAGCACAAATCCAACGCGTCGAAGCATTTAAATTTATAATTTGTAGTAACAATTAATCCCACCTTAACTTTTTTTAAATCAAAATTCTTGAATACTTGAATTGTATAATTGAAGCCGTTTCTTTTTACTTTCCAGGTTGACGATGTAGTATGTGGATACCTAACATAAAATAAATTTCTTACACTATTTTTTAGCGTTAAAATAACGGGTATCTGTATAGGTATTTATTTACCTTATTGCTGTGTTTAGTAATCGGAAATAAGGCAATCGATTTAGCTCAATAGATAAATAAGAAAAAAATGTTGTAAATAATTGTAACATTTAATATGTAGTAAAAAAAACAGATTCTTTTAAAGAGATAAGAGTGATATAAACATTAAAAACTAGTGTCAAGACACTCCGTTCTCCACGTTCCGCCCGTAATTAAAACATTACGTTTTGAAAGGTTAACGCCATACTTTTTCTTACTAGAGCGAAGAAACAAATATAATTTGAATATTATTTCTCCCCCGAGTCGGAATCGAACCCAAAACCAATCGTGTTTCGGATACTGACTCACGACAACACGACCACGGCTTTGTGGCCTAGAAGTTACTCAAGTTACAAACAAACAAACAAACAAATATTCTTTATTGCACAAACAAACAAACAAATAACATAGAAGTACTCGTAGTAATAGCGTACAATAAGGCGGCCTTATCGCTTAAAGCGATCTCTTCCAGGCAACCTTTGGATATAGGATTTGTATAAAGTAGTGGAAGGCGGTGCACTAATCAGGATATTAATTAAATTAATATTAAATATATGTTAATTAAAAATACAAACTAAATACATAATTATATACATACTTACATACATTCATACATACATACATACATATATACATACATACATATATACATACATACATACATACATACATACATACATACATACACACATAAATAGACATTATATAGATTATATGTCTCAAAAGAAAATAAATAAATAAACAAAGGCCCAAAATTAAATATTTAAATAATGATTCTTAAGTAGCTTTTTAAAAATAAAATGTACTAGAAAAATAAATAAATGTACTTTTTAATACAAATAAAATGTACTAGATTTAGGTTGGTAGTGAGTTAGCAAATTGAATTTAATTGTGTAATCAACACTTAGTACACGGAACTCAAACCACGTAACGAGGAACGCCGGTCGATATTAATCACATTTCTCACCTTTAACTTACATATTGTTACTAAACAGAACCCAAAGGCCCTTTAAACAGCTCGATAAATCTCTTAAGCCGCCTACGACCTCTCGAACACATATTAATATTTAATTGTAGACGCGATATCATCAAACGGCGCATAACTAACTGTTAATAAACTGTATTGTTGACGTGAATTATCTTCATAAGTATGCCGAACAAGTCTGGCTCGAACGCGGCTGGAGGGTTATTTTGTAATGAGTGATACTTTTATATGGACCATCAAATAAAGGGTTCTTGTTGTGTTATTAGATACTTACACAGCTAATAAGACATCATAAAAACTCTCCGATGATGACAACGTATTATTATTTGTAATTTCGACATTTTTTTTTTCCTAAAATAGTTAACTTTTTAATATATGTTTGCCGTCGCTTTTGTTATAACATATTTATCTGTTTTAATTTTTTTTTAAAGTTCTATAATTATTGCTTACAAAAAAAGCACTACACATTTTCTGAGAATAATAAATTTAAATACGACCAAGAATGTCGAACGATGCCTTAATACGCAAGGCATGATCGGTTAGAGTATGTCGCCTGGGGAAAAGCTCGAATCCAATAAACGCCATAAATAACAGCATCGTGGTAAACTCCACGGATCCTATAACAGCTTACACAGCTTGTATTATCTGTTTATACATAACAATCATAAAAAATAAATAATTACGCCGATAACCGTACATCATGTTTATTAGTTCCGATAAATAACACGAACTATGGAACTTGATCGACTAATGCGCTGTTGTATATTTATTGTAATTAGCCGCGTCTCGTGTGGCGCGCCCATCAAATGCTTAAACTGTTTATTAAGAACTAATAATATTTGCATAATCATATTTTATAACGTTCCTCCATGAAATTTAATACCAATCGACGAATCGTTATAAGAATTAGCTCGATATGTTGATTTTTATAGAAATAGCTAATATGTAAATGGCATTTATTTCTATCAATAACGTTATGATTTATATTCATTATCTTCCAATACGCCATTATGACTTAAAAGTTTTATGAGTTTTTTATTGCTGAGATTTTTAGAAAAGTATCGTCATAGTTTAATTACCAATATATTGGCATATTTAACGATTATGGATTGAAGAGAATTATTTTGTAATAGAATTTTCCATTCAAATTTGAAATTATCGACCGGTTGTATTTTTATTTTTATTTGTATATTTTTATTTAAATAACAAAATAGAAGTTTCATTTTAATTGTAGTTGTTATATGTTAATTCAAGATCATCTATATAGCGAACTTTACATAAGGTATTTAGTTAGAAATAAAGAGTATTAGCTATATAGCAACAATTAAAAAGTTTTAATGGTAATTTTTGTAAAATATTTTTATAATATTACATACGTATTTGTTATCGGTAAACTCTCCCACAGAAATTAAATGAAAATTCCCAGATAATTCTATAGCTAGATAAAAATTACCATACTAATGAGTGATCAAATCAATGAAATGTCTTTTTAAAATACATTAAAGTCCTCTATTGGAAAGCAGTTAATCAGATACCGCAGTAGATATTGAACCGTTATGTCAAACCAGCGCCGTAATCGCCAACTAGTTGTTAGCGCAAAATGTACAAAAAAGCACAAAGGCTATACGCGTGTAAATCACAATAAAAGTCCGGAGAGACGCCTGAGAGGCCGCGGAGGCTGGAGACGAATTATGATTGCCGCAGGATGGCCGTAAACTACGCTACGGTGTGCGCTCTGCCACGCGATATCTGGACGCTGCATTTTTGCCAACAATGTTATGTTTTTGCAAGTATATTATATTTTTTACATAACAACTTTTTAACTATAATTAATTTCTGTTCAGAAACGTTAAAAGAAAACGGAGTGTTTTGACACCAGGTTCTCTTGTTTTCTCTGCCTACCCTGCTATATATAAGATACAGCGTGAAACTAAAAAAAAACTTTAATATAATTATTTCATATTTTTGTTTCTATATTTAATGAGATCAGAAAGAGAAGGGTCCCTCCTTCTTTCTCTCCCTCGATTGACCTTCGAGAACACAATATCAATGATATTGGAGGAATGTCACTTAACTAGCATAGGGACCCCCGCAGAGCGTGCATGAAGAAGTTGATGACTGTGATCGAGGCGAAGAAGCACGCAGGGACTGCAGTAGCGTTTCCCGCTACCTTCTCTCTGATTACCCCACCAAAGACAAAGTGTAAACCTAAAAGAAAAAAGTTAGTATAAATAAATACATGTGGCGTACAATATTTACGACTTATCATCATCACTAATTGGTATATAAATAATATATAAAAATTAATAATTATTTACATCATAAATTTGACTTGACGTTGTCACCAAAATATGCGTAACTCAAGTGACCGTAGACTAAAAGTGATTTTACTGCTATGTATCATAAATACAGATATATCTAAGTTAATAACTTAGGTGACTAGCAAATGATTTTAATTATTATGTATATTTAATTTATCGCAATCAAAAAATATAGATTATTATATTGTAAAAGAATGAAAAAAATGTTTAAGTTATATTTTGAATAGACAAAGTTTCCTGCAGATTCTTCCATATTTTACGATTAAGACGACATATTTGAATGTGATTCAAATTTTAATATATTAAATAAAATTAAAATGCAATAAATGGGTAATTTAAGAAAAGCAATAAAGTAGAAAATGAGTATTTTAAAGCGTGGAGAGCCTAGTTAGGGCGTGGGGGGTGCGAGGTGTCCGGCGCGCGCAGCGTGCGATAAAGCAGGGCGCCGCGGGGCCCCCGGACCTCCAGCATGGTGGAACAGTAATGGGTATAATATGGATCTACTCCTTCATGAAATGAATAAAAAACTTAACGAAACTAAAAATGTACAAGGCCTATCTATGATTCACTATCCACAATTAAAAGATTTTAGAAACAGTTTAATTATCTTTTGGCATTTCCCGCATTTTGTGGGTTAGACAGAGATAAAGATAATGATTTTTAACAGTACCAGAGGAATTGTTAATTGATTATAATTAGGTTAACGCCTCATTTTACGTAGGTTAAACACGAAAACAATTTTTTTTTCAACTTGAATTCAAGAAAATTTGCACTTACGATCAAAGGACCAACCAACTACGTCACGATATAATTAATGACAAATAATTAAAAATCTTAAGAGATAGGTTCTTCTACTGTACATCATAGTTTAAATCACAATAAGTATATTCGGTAAAAAATACTTATTAAATAAAATAAAATAAAAATGTGGTCATGTCCCTGTAATGATATCGCCATATCTTTGGCTGGCCGTGTCGTGTAAATAATAATTAATTTTATTGTAAATGCTTATATTTTATTGCGGGATTTGTCAACAGAGTGCGCGATGTATTTTGTTGCTTGAGATATTTATTGTGAGTTTCTTAATGTAAACTCTAAGTGTATACGCATGTACGGACAGTAACTAGCCATTAGTCTAGTATATAATGCATAGGCAATACTAACGGTTTACTACGCCTATAAGAAGCGTTATTCTCTTTAGAATAAATATTTAGTAAGCAATATTTATGATAGAGGAGGAATAATTACTTGCAAATCCTCGAGACATTGCATTGAAAGTATGATTTTCAGTTATATTTTTCTTGTGAAAGATAATTTTTCTATCTAATAATATAACGGCTCTATAAACATAAGTACTTACAATGGACTAGATGTCCAAAAACAAGCGTTGATCACACACTTTTTTAAATATGTCTTATATATTTTTTTTTTAACTTCACGCTGTAACCCGCATATAGCAGGGTAGGCAGAGGGAACCAGAGAACCTAGTGTTAAGACACTGCATTCTCTTTCAACAATTCCGTTCCCCACTTTCCGCCGAATTGAGGCATTATGATATGTCTTATATGAGTAAATATTTTGGTAAAAATTTAATACTTAGTACTTAAGTAACAATTAGGTAAGTATATTGTTTTTATACTTACTTTTTAAGCACATACGTAAAATTGGCTGACGTTAAGTAATGTCTGTATCTATAATATTTACTTATGTTTTATGTATTGCCTACAATCATCTATAAGAATTCATTTTATTTATTTGTAAAATACTGTAGTTTGTATTTGTAGAGCATTCCTTAGACTATCAGAGGTTTAAGAATTGCAATATAAATTAACGATACAGATTCGCGTTAGTGTCACTCGCTACATGAATAAAAAAAATGAATAAATATCTAAAGTTTAAAATTAGTTACTTTACATATCTAAAGTTTTTTTTTTTTATACCACGACGGTGGCAACAAGGCACACGGCCCACCTGATGGTAAGTGGTTACCGTGGCCTATGGACGCTTGCAACACCAGGGGCATCACTTACGCGTTGCCGACCCTTCAAAAACCTATTTATTCCCCTTTTGAGGAACCCCATATTGTAGCCCTCTGGGAAAACCTCGGCAGGGAGATCATTCCACAATTGGAGAGTCCGCGGAAGAAAGTTCCTTTGAAATCGAAAAAAGTAGGCCGGAATTAAGAGAGTTTAAATTTTAGGCACAGACAGGTTATGAAATAAAATATACATACTTACCCATACAATGAAAAGAATAGAATCTGAGTAACAAGTAGGTATTTATTAAATAACGTAAGCTTTTTCCGGATTTGATTTAATTTTTCGTATTACACTTACCTTCAGTAGTTATTATAGTATAGATATACCTACAATCTACACGGTTTTCTGCGATATCTTCATGGATTCATCGACTGCAATCACGACTCCAATTCCTTTACGAGGTGATTTCAGTCAAATTCAATTTAGTTTAAAGTCCCATCATAAACCTTTGACCTTAGTGCCATTTTGTTTCCATTTATATCACATTAACGCGAATAGAGACTATAATACTAATAAAATGCACCATTGAATGATTGCTATCTGTTTTATATGACATCTTTGTGGTGTATAGATTTATACTTATTGTTAGTGCTTTGTGGAAGAATTGTATTAAGATTAAAAACGTTTAAAAAGTTTTAACATGTTAAAATAATTTATATTAGGTTTTATTGAGCTGGACGGAGCAAATCTCTTTACTACTTAACCAATCTCCTTCTACACTACTTATTAGAGCCACAGATACGCCGTCTCCAGCTCCAGCTGTCTCCAAATTAAATCTCAGATTTTATGTAATTCTACTTGACAAATATACGATACGTTACGTTATATGACAACACTAACGTTTGAAATGCCATTAAAAATGAAATGTTAAAGATTTTCAACTATCCCAAATGTGAAATAAATTTTCAAAGTTAAGGTTCGCAAGTTTGGGATTTTTCGGTTTTCAGTCATATCGTTCGTTCAAACAAAAATTGTAGAATTTTCAATTATAGAAATTGATTGTATCAATTTTGATAAAATTAGTTATAAGAACACAGCCAACAACCGATCAATACAGTTTGCGAAAGGCGGCTCGTCTATAAAAATCATACATAAGCATTAATCAATTTTAGAATCAGTTCTGAGCTGAAGAGCTAGACGCTCGTGAGTAAAACTATAGGTACACAAAATTTATAGGTAGGTATTTCATCATCTAGACCCGATATATTTTTTTTTATTCTAGAAGAAGCCTGAAAAGTAAAACCAGCTTACAGTTTTAGTAGAAACAAATGTCCTTAAAGATCATAATTTTAAACCCCACACGATGAATCCATGAAATACTAAGGATCATCATCATCATCAGTGGCCGTACAGCCCTCGGTTGGCCCTAGCCTCCTTCAACGCTTTATTCCATTCCTTTCTATTCAAGGCCGCTCTCTTCCAGTTTTTGAAGCCTAAGGTCTTGAGGTCTTTGGTTACTCCATCAAGCCACCTAAGCTTAGGTCTTCCAACCCTGCGTTTACCATCTGGGTTTGACTCAAGCAGACGTTTAGGGACCCTGTTGTTATCCATACGATGTATGTGAGCCAGGACAGTCTACTGATTTTGATGACTTGTATGATGTTAGGGTTCTTGTACAGGTCGTAAAGTTCATGGTTATATCGTATCCGCCATGAACCATCCTCACAGATGTGGCCGAAGATTTTCCTTAGTATTTTGCGCTCAAAGATCAAGAAATACTAAGGATAGGATTTCTTTTCTTTCCCATCGACCTTCTGCAGCATTTACTTATATTTAAATAATATAAAATAACTTGTAACTAAGTAAATTATTATGTCTTCATAAATATTTATTTATTAATTTTGCTTAATTCTTGTTAATTTTCGTATAAGCTAAGGACGCCTCGTTCTACTAATTATCATTTAGCAATTTTAAATAATATTATTTATGAGATTTTAATTTCGATTTGATCATAAAATTGTCCATATGAATAAATTTACAGTATTTAGTATTATAGTATACCGCATTTAAATTGATTTGATTATGTTAATGCTGTATCACTATAAGAATATATAATTAATTCAGTTTATTTACAAGTAATATTTTCTTTATTTTTATTAAATATATGACATTTAGTAAATATAAAAAATAGAAAATATTTTTATATATAATATTTTTAAAAATATAGCCAATCTTCAACTTTAAATGACATATTTGCTGTTTTTTTCAAATAGGTTATTTATTGTAGCTGAGCATAGTAGGTTTTTTCCATAAGTTTCATATATAAAAATTTAGAATTACGTAAATACTGTGATCAAGTTTTTAAGATCTAAGACCTAAATATAAAAACGAAAATACAATATTAGTCAAACCTGCTTTAAAAAAATGTTTACCTTTTCTGTGTGAAATTTGTAAAACTAATTTAAGGCATGTTTTGGACAACTTTACTCTGTTTTTGTAGACACTTGAGAAACTACTGTTCCCAGACTTGTAACAAATCATAAGCAAATCACATGGGGAGGGCGGCTCTTATCTGTACCATCGCTGAGATCGTTTAGATGTTATTGAATCTTTAGTTTACAGAACAATTTATTTAAAATATGTATAGTTTTATGGACAGTTATACCAATACAAAGACATTACTTTGGTGATTTGTAGGGTCATATAAAGGAAATGCTTAAAATATATAAGCCAATAAAAAATATACCAACTTATTATGTTAAAAGTATATATTATCTTTAAGCATAATATTTAGCAACATCTAAAACTTATATACTATATACATGTGTAAATATATTTGTGCTATAATATATTTACGTACAGATAACAAAGGAATGTTTAGATTATTTTCATACTTACATAAAAGTATTATAAACATATCGTCTATATAGCGATGCTAAACGATTTCATTGCTAACAGATGTTAAATTTCACATAATATTCTTTGTAAATCGGTATACATTACACAAATTATTTTAAAAGAACGAGAAGCGGTTGTGCGTTAATATGTTTTAACGAAGTACGTTGGTATCGGTCTGTAAACAGTAGATCTCGCTCGATGACAGATCCACCGCAGAACCCCTCATTACCAGCATCTCCACAGCAAACCAAAATATCATAAAATCTTAAACTGTTTAGCCTAAAACATACTCTATTAATATCACAATAAATACAATATTCTTGGAGTTGCGCATCTAGCGAATCTCGAGTGGACGATACAATAGCATCTTTAAAACGAAGATAGAGCTATTATTAGGTGTTAGCAAGATTATTTGACAGTTTGAAAACGTTTACAGATTGTAGGTATATTGAGGGGCAATCTGGCTTCCTGCTTTTAATGTAAACACCGTTTTGCCACGATTTCACTGAAAATTAATTGGTAATTTTGAGTATCGGAATTTTATAATCATAAGTTATTTAGTATAAAATAACCAAAGAATCTGTCAGTTTTTCTTAAGTGTTAATACCAAAATATATGTGCAGAATACATATCGTAATTTCCAATTAAAATCCTTTTTACTCATAGCATTTTCGTGAAACGTAGTAGGTACATACGAGTATATTATTAATACCATAATAGTAATCATTACTTGGCTACTTTATATTTCCTTGCCTGCGCTCCATTTAGCGTAGCCCTCGCATATATGTAATAATGCTGTAAACAATTCCTCAGGTGGGACATCGATACCCTTTAATTCCCTTTTTTGTATCTTTCGACGTCCATAAGAACTGAAAGTGGTTTGAGGTCTCTTTATTCCTGCGTTTACGAAGAAAGTGGGCGTCGGAGTAGTAACAATTGTATTCTGTTTAGATTTTACAGCCTGTACTATTAAACACAACAGATATCCACCAAATGCTAAAAAAGCTAGGGTAGTCACAGACATTGAGAAAATATTGCTTATTTTTCCATATCCTCCTTTCTTGTAGAGACCGTCTTCATATTCTATCCTTTTAATCGGAGGTCCCTTGATAGCCATAGCCTGGGCGCCGAAACTTTCAAAGTAAGATGGCGTTGTTTCTGTCACATTGTTGTATTCTGTAGAAAAATCTTTTAATGAGTTCTTGAGTTGTAACAACTTATTGATAGAAAGTTCATTGAGATATTGCATCTCCTCCGTTGTCATGTCTGCAGTTAACACTTTCATCAGACTGCATAATAGGAGAAGAGTTAGCATTGTGTCGCGTTGATATCTCCGGGAAACTGAAGTAAGAATATGGTGCAAATATTGTCTCTGCGACACCAGATTATTCTGGTCTACGAAGCGCAACGTAAAGTAGCGGGTTTTTAATATAGTTTGACGATAGTAGTTTTAAGAGAGGAAAAATAATGACCAATATGTATTAGATCAATGTTAACAATATATAATATTAAATTTTGAAGTTTATTTAAATACATACATATTAAAAAATTGTAACTTATGGTAACTCAACGTTACCATTTATCTATATATACCGTTAGAATTTTATTTCTACATAAATTATTACAAAATAACTTAACTTGAAATTTGATGAATACAATCAATATGACACAAACGCCAAAATATACACAGGTAGAGCTGCAGGTCCTCAAAAATGAGGTTAGTTTTATCTTGCTTCACATCGTTGCACTCTATTGTTCTTATACGAGTATTTTAATAAAAAGAAACCGTACATACAGAGTGTCGCTTAATATCCAAAAAATAATCCCGTTTTATAAGTGACTGATGGAATATTTTGTACATTATGAAAATATACTAATGTTAATATTAAATACCTAAGAACAACAACATAAGAACCTGTATATGATATTTTGTATAATTAGACAAGAAAAATATAGAATTTAAGCAATAAACTTATATTGAACTATGAGCGTTGGAAATGAAGGAAGAAAACAAAGAGGAATTGGAGGAAGTACATGAAAATGAAATGTATTTAAAAATAAATGTATTAGTTTTATGATATTTCCCACACGTGTCAAGGCATTCTCTTCTCTGTCTGAGTTCGAGACATTACATGGTGAGTACTTTGTATTACTGCAGCGAAAGAATTTAAATATTTTAAATATAATCATTCCACTGAGTCGGTATCGAATCCATGACCATCACGTCTACAGTCATATGTTGAGACTAAGCACTATGATGGTCTCGTTTTATAACTAAAATTTATGTAAATGTTTATTATTTTATGGTCAAATCTGTTTAATTAATTACTTTGGTTAATATCATTAATGTTTTACTAAAAAGCTTAATCTCAGCCATAAATAAGAATTAAAACATAAACTTGTCATCGATACAACTAGTGCCATCTATCGACTTGTCTCAAAGTTACATTGTTTCCTATGTATAATTTCTTGCTAAATTAGAATTTTCATAAATAAATAAATAATAATAAATATATATAAATTGTGTCAGTTAAAATAAAACAACCTGTATTAAGTAAAATAATGTCACCAAAGTTTTACGCTCTAGTGCAATGCGCTTGCGCAGCCATCACGTCGGGTATCGAAGCATAACTTAGACATAAGCACTCACTACACTGTCGAAGTTTCGTGCGGTCCCCTAAGATGGCATCACTGGTCTTGTATTTAATTTTATTTAAATTCGTAGCAGGAAATGAAAACTACAGAAGTGATAGTATTTTACATCATTTGAACAGCGGAATTAAATTTGCTAAAGAGTTTCTAGGTATGTATTATATTTAAATATATAATGATTTTTTTTAAAAGATTTCTATTTTAAATTTTGTATACCTATCTGCTGGTAGGTTTTCTTATTTTGAATTGTTAGCACAGTGTTTAGCTCAACTTGGATCCCAATAAACTTAGAAGTAACAACAACATTATGCATTTTAAAATGTCGATGTTTAAGTATGAATTTTTAATGTATAAATATTAAATTTTCGTTTTATAGGCTCCGAATCGGTTGCTCTGAAAGTGGCAGATTTCGTAGTTCGTGCGTTCCAACCCAACACTTCCACAAAGAAGAGATTTCCACAGCCTCATAGTTATCAAGATGACAGTAAAGAGAACTACGAAGAAGATGTAAAACCCAGTTACAATATAAATGAGGTTCCATATTCTGAATCACCGTTACGCCATTTAGTGCGACTCCTAGGACTACAGCCAAATCAAATAAGCGCCGTTGCTGTCAACGCACTTATTTTCGTAGCTCAAATGGTAAAGATATAATTTATTCATTTATTTTTGTTTTACAGATAAAATTTTGTTTATCATAAGAATATTAAGCTTTATTATATTTAAGAGAAAATATTCAATAATACTTAGTATTTCCCACCAGAGTTCCGAGAGTTGCGTGCTGAAACGCAATGCCTCAATTCGGCGGAAAGTGGGAAACGGAAATGTTAAAAATAGAACGTAGTGTCTTAACACTAGGTTTATTGTTTCAGCGTGAAGCTAAAAAAAATATATTTAAAAAAATGTTATCTTAATAATAACAAAAGTTATAGAGGTTTCAAATGAATTATTTTTTTAGATAACTACATTCTTGGCTGGACCAACTCGTCCAAACAGACCACATAGATCAGAGGATTTTACAACATGGATTCTTAATAAGCAATCCCGAAAGCTCCAAGATCTCTTAGAAGTTGCTAGAAACGATTCATTACCTGAACAAATAGAAGAGATGATTAAAGAGAGGTCTGAGGAGGAAACCTCTTGCATTCAACTGCTAGTTTGCAAAATTACGCCTTTTGTAAATAAAATGCAAGAGGCTGTCTTTGAGCAGAGAGAAGATAAAGTGAACAGAGAGTTACGTGGCGCTGCCTTCATGTATCAACATTTGCCTACGTTGGAGGAGGTTAACACTAAGGGCGACGTATGCGAGAGAAAATATAAAGATTGCAAATTATATGAATAATTCACTAGTAGAGAAATTATTTTAATTTCTAATTGTTTTAACTGTTTATTTTTATATCATTTTATTATTATTTTTTTATAGTATATATTCTTATTAATAATAATAGCCTTTATTCTCTGACCATGATACAATATTTCTTACATAAATACATTTTTCTTTTCTCAGCAGCCAGTTTGTTGATCAGGATGTCTCTTGACATAGGCCTCTATATAGGCCTATATATTCTTATTAATTATACTTAACTGTATAAGCGTTTTTTTTTTATCGTTAGGTTTAAAAACTATGAATTATATTATAATTACATAATATTATTTAAATTTACTTAGAATTGTGTACTTATACATAAAATAATTGGATTATGTAAATAATACATACACAAAGCAGTTTATATGCCTATCGCGCCTATGACCATAACGAACAGCTAACCAAATAATAAATGCGAATTTAGATATGATTGGACATAATGCTTTCATGCGTATAATACTTAAATAGTATCGAACAGGCGGATATATGTAAGTAACCGAAACATATTACATAATAAAAGATCAATGACCCCTTGGACTACACGTACAAGTTAATTACTTTTAAAATTAATCATTATATAAGATGTCTGAGGAGTGAGACTGCGTGGCGTGGGGACGCTAGGACCTGTTTGAAAAAAAAATATTACATAGTTCATATGTGTCTAATCAGCATGTATCAATATGACATAACCAGCAATATATAAACATTTTTAATATAAGCATATTTATTTAAATTGTAATATATTTACATTTAATTTTGATTGAATAATTAAACGCATTTATGTATGTGTACTCAGACTTTCCTGACTCTAGCATCAAATTTTGAAAAGAAATAACTTACAATAGTCTATTTAATAAAAAAATCGTTTTTTCATCATACTATGGAATCAAGTAATAAAGCTCAAACAATTATTGCTTACCATAATATTAATTGTGTTTATAGAAAAAGTCTCTTGTTAGAAATAGTGGTCAATTACTTACGGTCACACATTTGAAAAGTGTGAATTAACAAATTTCAATAGCGTAGGAGTTGTATAATAATGGATGATGTAATAATTAGATAATGGTAGATCGATGGCTGGCGAGGTGACTTACATAACGCACACGGTAAGTAGATGCAGGAAGAAAGTTCGTTGACAGAAAAAGCTTAACTACTACAGCAACAAAAATATATTGATATATTTGAAGTTAAAATCTAATATTAAAAAATATAGGCAATATATGCATTTTTTATTACAAGATAATTATTTTAATTATTATATTGATTTTTAAGAAAATGGTTCTAGATAAACTACAGTGCAAATTTTTATAATAGGCATTGCATTAAATTTCCCTTTAATTCTAATATTTAGTGTTGAGCAAAAAGTTAAATAATGAGATAAATATAGACATTTTGTACACAATCACTGGAGAAAGTGTTTCAGTCACACGACGCAGTCGGCCAAAAACTTTAAACAAAAATACAAAACAAAATCACGGACGTTCACCTTAACGATATAGGTTTAACAACAAAGAGAAAAGCTCCGCCAACATAATAATTAAAAATACGGAAGGCTTATTTTTACAAGGTTTCATTAAATAGCTAATACTTATTAAATAAATTTTTTTCGTTTAAATATCAAATATACCTATCATTTCTTCGCATTGTTTTTTTGTCGAATTTCGAAAGAGCAATGTTCAACACATCATCTTCTAATTGAAGTAAGTTAGTTGTAATGTAAGTGTTTGTATAACACATATTTGGTGATTAAAGATAAAAAAAAACATTCTATTGAGAGAATCGATCAAAAAATATATAGGTCCATCCAAAGAAGATTCAATCAAAAACAGGATTATTTTTATAAAAATATTATTTTATAAAATATGTAGGTACTTACAGTAGGTAATATTTTATTTGTTATGAACATTAGTTTTTTTTTTCAAATCCTAAATGACATACTACGCCATATAGCAAACAATAGATAAAATAGTACCTAGAGGCGAAAAATATTTTGTAACTTAAAATTATCTAATCTTTTTGAAAAGACACACAAGTCATAAAAGTGACCAAATAATATTTGGCAAATGAATGCCTTACCTAGTTTCCTTGGACTACTAAGATATAAACACATTCCTGTATCCTATTAATGAATCAACCCAAATCAAAAATATATAAAATATTTGGTTAACGATCGAAAGCTTGAAGAAAGAAAATTCAAAAGGTTTTACTGGAAAAATAAGTTTGTATTGATATTTCTTTGTATTTCAAATATGT
The DNA here is from genome assembly GCA_033558755.1 of Philaethria dido. Taxonomy (NCBI): domain Eukaryota; kingdom Metazoa; phylum Arthropoda; class Insecta; order Lepidoptera; family Nymphalidae; genus Philaethria; species Philaethria dido. Next base: position 198,546 of record JAKGSA010000157.1, read on the forward strand.
AAATTTGTTGTAAAAATATATGTAATAATAGATATTTCCGCGTACATAATTCATATTCTTACAAGGAAAGTGACCTAACAAATCAAAATTTCTGTATTTTTTTGGATTTGTTAAAAAGTGATAATATAAATCAAAAATGTTTTTAAAGTAAAAACTTTAGCAGCATGGGTAAAAAATGTGAAACTCGCGTCAGGCCATGTGACCCGATAAAAAATTCGTAAGACGAATTTGTCATGTTTGTGTCTAAAAGCACAATAAATAAATATTGTATTTTACTACATAAATGACAGTACTTTTGTACTGATTTGACTTATGTTTGGTGGTAGGAGCTTCGTCCTCCGTCTGGCTCGCGACCACTATCATGTCAAAGACGAACCGCCAAATATCTTATGATGTGTTCCGGTTCGATGGCATGTAAGCCAGGTTTTCCCCTATCCCACCCATCCTTTCCCTAAAATGTAGTGGTTCCGATAGCGGACTACTACATTGTCCTCCCCTTCCATTTGTATCCTCTAGGTTGGCAACGCATCTACAACGCCTCTGGTGTTGTAGATGTTCATGGGCGAAGGTAACCACTTACCATCAGGTGGTCCTTCTGCTCGTTTGCCATCAGGTATCCATAAAAAAAAAAAACTGATAATTAGATATATTCGTGCCAAATTATTCCCTAACCATTCCAAAATATCAAAAATGCACAACATTAATATTCAAGTTTACACTTCTGTCCGCACTCCCGTTTATTTATATTCAAATTTATTGGCAATTTACCACAGCATTCAAATTTGTAAATTGATACATAAGATATAATGCTCTTAACTGTTATGCCTAAATATTGCAATGCTTGTTTCGCATATATTAAAACAAAAAACAACGTTGATTAACATTGAAAAATTAAAAATACCTTAGAAACTGTAAGAAATGTAAAATGTTTTTATTCTTAGATGTCTGAAAACTTACTTACTTGTACTGGTACCTGTTGCATCAAAATACAACAAGTACCTAACATACTTTTGAGCTCAAGTGGGCCGCATGTGAAAATATTGGAAAACAATAACATATAGGTACCTATTTCCTAGACTTTTCTCTTCTCATGAAGTTGTAATTCAAAATCATAAGCCATTGTTATTTTGTACCTACGAATGATGCGTTCTAATTCACATATGAATCGCAATTTTTACTTTCTATGTGACATTTTATAACTGGAGTTTTAGTAAAGGGACGTTAATTTTAATATGCTGATGTAAAAGTTTTTTTTTTAATTTTCTTTTCTAATCCTAATTTGATAGTTTGATGCGCCTTTGGTAATCGGAATGCGGCGTGTCCTTCTGGGTCACGGCGATAATAGTCTGTCATTGACCAGTAATAATGAAAGCCAACATTTCGCTGTCCTACTGCCCTACTCGGACGTTATACTCGATAATATTTTATTTACATCTATTTTTCCATTCATTTTTTCTGTTAATTTAATTTCTATATTCGGTTTTCTACAAAATTTCTCTTTTCAAATTTCTGTCACTACTATCGAGATACGCACCAATAAGTGCATATACTCGTACGTTATGCTTTACTATCATATTTAATTAAAGTTACAAAATTGTTTCTTATAAACGTACAAAGTTATAAGTAATATATATTTTGTTAAATTCAGTTATTTCTATAACCAAATAAATATAGCGAGTTATATCTTACCCATATAAATATATTGTCAACAGTTTATTAACGCAATCTCGTAAATCAAAGGTTTATAATTTTAAATTAAATATAACACGTATATTGAATATATAAATATATCTGAAATCAAAAAAATAAAAGAAGAAATAATGCTAGTTGGATGCAAATATACATAGCAGGTAATCCAGTGCTGAAAGGTAAATGAACTTGGTTCAGAACATATACTTTATAACGCCCTTTGCGGTCGTAGAAATTGCTAACTTTAATGAGAGCTCGACACGACTAGATACTGCTAGTTCCGCTTATTTTACATACCTGCTATATTTATAACTTAACATTGAATTGAATGCTTATACACTAGGTTAGCGATAGAGTAACACTTTGCTATGAAATATGATTACGGTTTAACAGTACACGTTACTACAAAAACATTTAGGAATCTTTAAAATTTACTTTCTCTTTTTGTTTGAGCTTGAAGTATTTCCTCCATCCATATTAATATGAAACCGTTGATTATTTAAATGCTAATAATATTTTAAGATAACCCAGAAGATAATTTTAATTAAAATTCATGTATATATTCATTGCAAGTACATACGCGTTCAAGATAAAATGGATCTTTATTTTTTCTAAGCTTAAATAGCTCAAAATGAATAGGGGTTACTTGGTACAGTGGCCGAATGTCTGATTGTGCATATGGTGGTTGTAACTTCAATCCTCTATCCAACAAATCCCCATTTGAATCCAAGTGGTTAGGTTGTAAGTCGCTGGTAACGCGTTGAAATCTATTTTCACTAGACATAATGGGGCGTTATATTTTACAAAATTGTGGGTTTCTGTATTGTATTGCGTGTATATTTATTTTTTCAATATGAAGACAAATTCCAGATATAAAATTAATATACATACAGAAATTAAATTTATAATTTACGTTCTTTGTAATTAACACCAAAATGTTAACCTCTTTTCCTATTTGTACGTACACATAAGTGCTTTTCGTATGTGGAAATAATATATAACTACTTGGCTATTAGATTCACTGAAGAAAAGTAAGCCAAGCACGCATTCCAAGTTTACAGTTACCCTCCAAGCACATGCAAATTGACAAATACACTCTGGCTGTTGTCGAGGCAACCAGTATAAACGTTACACATTAGTGTGAATTAGGGATAATTTAGAAATTTAACTTTTACACGGGGTAATTCATTAGAAACGTAAGTACCTACTACCGTAATCTTTCATGTATATTAGTTAGTATTACACTCACATAGTGTGCTATAAAAGTCGAGTTTTTTAGGACAAATTATATAACTTTTTCTTGTATTGATTGTAATACTGATTAGCTTAGTTCTCATATTTAGAAACTGTTATAAAATCATCTTCGTCGTAATGTGAGTGAAAAAGTGTGCTCAATAACCATCTTTCTTTAGATGCAATTAATTCCATGTTGCGAAACCAAAGTATTGTTATGATGAGCAAATATAAAACAAAATACTCTTAATTTTTGTAAATATTACTCATATAATGTATGTAACTCAACGCACAAAAATAGTAGGTAATTTCTGTATTCAAGTGGTAAGGCGTGAAAATTTTAAAAAGTTAGCCAGTAGATTTAGGGAAGTCGGTACATAGAGATAAGTCGGTTTGTATGGATGACGGTATAGAATGTTAAATTATTTTATTTTTTATACAAATTTTCTTTAAGCTTGTTTTTTTTGTAATTTCTCTCCCAAATTTTCTTGGTGACCTTTTTTTTGCACTTACATTAATGTTGAGCTTATTTTTTTCCGACTTCGCTTAGGCTAGATTAGGGATATCAAAAAAAAATTTTTGGTATCCCTAATCTGCTAGTACCTAAATCCGCCATTACTTTATAGTATTGGAATTTACAAAAGGTTAACCGATGAATCGTGTTATATGAAAGCTTCGCAACTTCTGTGTTTTTACTTTTAAATAATGGAGATTCGTGTAGATTATAGAAATCATTATAAATATAATATTTACTTATATAGACTCCACTCCAGGAAATGAAGTAGTTTCATTTTCTGGGTTTGGTAACAAAGCAAAGCGCAGCGTTGAGTTCCGCCACTCAACACGCAATGCCTCAATCTGGCTGAAAATGGGGAACGGATTTGTTGAAAGAGAACGGAGTGTCTTAACACTAGGTTCTCAGGTTCCCTCTGCCTACCCTGCTATATGCGGGATACAGAGTGAAGCAAGCTAAAAAAAAAAAAGGAGACATCTAGATTTTACCCTGTTGGCGCAAAGGTTCTCTCGTAGCAATTCAAAACTGTAGCGCGTTTGTATTTCCCTGAATAAGAAAGTTACTATGACTCATAATGTTGGATATTATAGCAATCCGTAAAGTATATATAAACAAAAACAAAGCATAAATAAGTATTATATTTAAAACTTTTACATTTAAGGAAAAAGTAAGTTTTAATACTTTATTTGGGTTAATGTTGGTCACTTACGAAAGGAAAAGTAAAATTTAGTCAAACACTTGAATGAAAGTTTATTTTTTGTTTCTTATATTTTTATAGTAGGTAAGTGGGTAACAAAATGCGTGTGGAACGTTCCCTCGATGTTTAATGTCATGTCTTCTGACCTTAACAAATGTAGTGTCATTTGCAATTTTACTATGGGAAATAACATATAACTTGGACCTAGCGAGCTAGAGCAACAGTATGTGAAGAATAATGTCGGTGAAAATATATTTTCCAAGGTAAATTACAATTAAATTGTACGTAAATTTCAATTGAGAATATATATCAGATTTGATGTAACTGAAATACTAGTGTAAGAACTCAAAAACCCATTTTTGAGTTCTTACACTAGTATATCATTCTAAGAGTTCATTCACGTATAGGTACCACATAGATCAGGTGTCACCGAGCTTTTATTTATGCCCGCCGAGCTTATATACAAAATTTATACTTATGGACATACACATTATTTAAGAGGTTGTAAAATTGAAAAAAAATTGTAATACGAAATATTTTTTTTTATTACAACATTACATGGTCATCATTATTTTTAATTCAAAATCAAATATATTAATAAGTCTGTTAATATTTTATGAGTTAAGTAAATATAGTAATAAGTATATAACTGTGTTAATTTTAATTAATATAGAATTTTAATGTCATTTTTAGTAATTACGTTATTTAATCTACTAAAGTATACATATGTCCACATTCTTCAAAAGAAACTTCGTTACATAATTTCGTATAGGCAAATGCGATATAGGTCGTATCATAAAACTGTTACGTTTTTTTAATACCTACTTATGCGTCATTACATCCTTTTTGAATGACATTATGCTTAAATATTTTGATCATGTAATGCCTTGATGAGTAACTTCAAGGACACAAGTGAAAGGGGCGAATGTTTTCTTTAGCGTTGAACTCGCCGCCATTGGAAAGTGCTGGACCGATCATAATCAGTGTTCATATGATTAACTTATAATAACTTTAATATCCAAAGACCAGACGTGGTAGTTATCTAAACGTATTATGGCCACGATTGTTATTACATATATTTTTTTTTTCTTTTTTTTTTTTTTATGGATAACGGATGGCAAACGAGCAGAAGGACCACCTGATGGTAAGTGGTTACCTTCGCCCATGAACATCTACACCACCAGAGATGTTGTAGATGCGTTGCCAACCTAGAGGATAGAGACGGAAGGGGAGGATAATGTAGTAGTCCGCTATCGGAACCACCACATTTTTGGGAAAGAATGGGTGGGAAAGGGGAAAACCTGGCTTACATGCCATCGAACCGTTCGTCTTTGACATGATAGTGGTCGCGAGCCAGACGGAGGACGAACCTCCTACCACCAAACGATATTACATATATACACTAATGTTAATTTCATAGAAACACTTTCTTTCTTGTCTCAATAATCACAGACAATAAATGATTATATTTAACTTATATCAACGAATCATTAATTTTAAAGACATTATCTTTCAATCGGGAGTCATCTTTATAATAAAATTAATAACATTTGCAACATATTCTCTCTGTCTAGGTATCTATGCAAGGCACAAGTGGGTATGTTCCCACAAGCACAGGTTTACGAGGAAACAGAGAGTTTTATTAAAATAGCTATTTTATAACTCGGATTTCTGTCTTAATTTTTCTTTGTTTTGTTTCTTTGGATTTAAATTTTATATAATATTTATATCCAGACACAAGTGTACCGACAGGTTCTTGAAATTGTAAGAGCGCTGGTACCCATAACACAAGTTAAATCTTATAATGGGTACCAGAGTTTATTTTTATGAATCTGGTACTGTATAACTTTTCTTTTGCTCTAATAAAGATATCATTTATTTTATTTATTATTTAATCATTTGCGTAATACATTTTACATGATCTCTTCGTAGTAAAGAACTAATGCAACGAAATAAAGATGTCATGACACTTGTTTTACTTTTTTTCTTAGATTTATAATGAAGTCATTATAACAATGAACGCAAGGTTAGGTGTTAGGAGGTTCGTCCTCCGACTGGCTCGCGACCACTATCATGTCAAAGACGAACCGCCAAATATCTAATGATGTGTTCCGGTTCGATGGCATGTAAGCCAGATTTTCCCCTTTCCCACCCATCCTTTCCCCAAAATGTGGTGGTTCTGATAGTGGACTACTACATTGTCCCCCCTTCCATCAGTATCCTCTAGGTTGGCAACGCATCTACAACATCTCTGGTGTTGTAGATGTCTATGGGCGAAGGTAACCACTTACCATCAGGTGGTCCTTCTGCTCGTTTGCCGTCCGTTATCAATAAAAAAAAAAAAAAGGAATAATCATATTAGTAGGTGTGTAAGTCCTATGAATCTAGGTATACTTTTGTATTTTTTAACAGGCGATCCAATGAAATGAAAACGTAACTATGTAATCAATTTTTATACGTGTTGCGTTTAATTAATTTCTAACACATACAAAATCGAGTTTATAAAGAAAGTCAGTAATAATTATCTAATTATATTTATGTAATATATGTATGGAAATTATTCAATAAAACAAATTGATTTAAAAATATAATTTAATAAAAACAGCAATATTCTAATTATTAAATTTAAGCAAATTTTAATAATCACACTTACATGATACGAGAAAGATGTTATGCTACATGCATGCAACTCCTTTACCTGTAGAAATAGAATGCATTTTAGTTAATCAGCGCTTAAAATATTGAATCATATAAAAAAGATATATATATATATATTGTTTATTGTACTTAAAAAATGTATTGACATGTATGAACAACATACCCGTAGTCGGTAAGTCGGTATAAGTGTATATAAATTGTGAAAAACGCAGCTTTTTCCCGCATAACAGAGAGAACCTAGTGTCAAAACACTCTGTTCAGCACTTTCCGCCCAAATTCGAGATATTACGTGTTAAGTGGCGGAACTCAACGCTGTGCTTATGTCTGTCTTAACACTCTATCTACTTTTTCCTAAAAAAAATAAACATATGAATAAAATATAAGTATAATTTTCAAAACAAATATTTTTTAGTCATTCTTCGCTTCATCTTCTCGACGTGATGTTAAATAGTCGCTCACTCAAAACGTGAATGAGAATATATCCGAAAGCTTACATGTGATGTACTTAGGCCTTCATACGAGATGCTGATTTAGGGCACTGTCCTGCAAACCACTACATTTATTCATATAAATTTTAAAAACACAACTTAGCTTTACCTTTTACAACGTGTATCCCAGTACATGCATAAGTTATAGTTTCGGATGACCTTAGAAAAGCCGAAGTTTATCATTAATCCTCAGCTATTTCTTGATCAATATAATTATATCTCATCATTATATAGCGAGACTCATAATAAATTTTATTTAATGTTACTAGCTAATTTTTCTCAAGATTTTAAAATGTACTCGTATAGGTAATTAGCATTAACAATTGTTTGACAGGACTGTTATCATTGCAGGGCACTGCTCGCTGCTTTTGCAAAAAACGTTCTACGTAAGTAAATATTTATTTTCTACAAAAACAGAAAGAACTATTCATTTCAAATATAAAGGAATGAAAGCAAATTACTTATTTTATTATAATTAGTAGTCAATATATAGCATACTTACACCTTCAGTTAATAATATACCTTATGAGAAGTCCAAGATGGCTTTACCTTCACGTACATCGAACTTTACACCATACCTGGAACAAGAAAAAATTATTAAATTAATCGTTCCCTACATAGGCGAACCGAATGAATGGACGTTTTGTTCCGTGGTACGTTCACTCAATGTCCTTGACAAGGACTGTAGGGTCGCGGGGTCCAACCAACGGGATGAACAGGTCGGACACACGGACGGACGGACCAACTAGCACAGTTAGCTATCGCCTTCTTAACTGGGTCATCCTATATATATGTGAAGTTCAAGGCGCACCACTCATTGCAAGTCAAACTCTCGCACAAGCAACACGCACTTTCACCGGTGACGAGTAGCTACCTCGTGGAAGATATCAATAAGTGTTAGTGATTTAGTGTTTACCCTTTGAAACGACGTAAGGTAAGAAATTTTCAAAAATGTTTTCCAGCAGTGAGTGAAAATGTGTTTACACGTGATTTATACCGATGGATTGGACGCTCTTGGCTCGTGATATTGTGATACTTACTATTAATAAAGGTGGTTCTGGTGGTAACTATATTTCAAAATTTAAATTCAGTTACTAATTGCTAAATGCACTCATTTAAATTTCCCGCCATTTTGTTGAACACCTTCCATAATTGTGAAAGTATAACTATCACGACATAATATTAAGATATTGCATCGGAGAAAGTAAGATAATCACTTCAAAATGATATGATTACATTTTTATAAACTATTTTTTTTCAGCGTTATATTTAATGTAGATACTAGAGAAACGTACAAAATTTTTACAGTTGCTTTTTGAAATAATTTTAAATATATACTAAAATAAAGATTGATATGCCGGAAACAGAAAAGTAACAAAAATAAAAAAGTAAATTGTACAGATTAAAAAAAAAATCGATCATTTACAAGTGTTTATCGATAGTAAAAGGATTTTTTATTGATTATTATTTATTAATTTAAGAAAAAGCCAATTAGGTAAATTGATATAATAATTGTTTGATTTGACAAAAAAAAAGCTATTGAATTTATTGAGTTACGTAATAAATCCCATACGCTACAAGTTAATTCACACAGCGTCTTTCAAAAGAAGAATAGGCTCACAACAATGGTAAATAGTAATACAACCAATAACGAGAGACACATAGTTGACGAGGTCACGAGAATTTCACAGTAGTCTGACGGAGGATTCTCCTCCACAACCTTTACACATGTAAATGAAAACCTTCACTTTCTAAAATGTGAAAATACGGTCTCATTCAACCTTGTAATAAACGTGATGGACGAAAACAAAAGTCTATATAATTTGACATACTTGTCAAAACACGTAGGATTGTTTTTTACATCTAACTAAGGCATCGGGTAACTTGTGCAAATGGGCGCTCACGCTCGAGAACGGTAGCTGAATTTAAATCTTAACGGTTTACATTTCTAATTGGACCAATCAATTAATAGAGCGCATCAAAAGTGATATTCTTCTAGTGGCACGTAAACTAAAACGCACTCGTTCACGCTCCTCTTGAAATAAGAATATATGAAAGCTTACCATACATAGGTAAAGTAAGGTGAAATATAAAAAAAAAATAATAATAACTTTTTAAGTGTATAAAGAGTTTAACTTTCGAATAAAGAGCTTCCAACTTATTTATTTTTAATCTTACATTTTAACAATGTAGGGCCTAGTTAATACATTTCTTCGTTTTCTAAATTTTGCGCACAAATATGTATTGGGTATATTATGACTAAACCAGAGGAACTAATCTGAAAATATTATAAATGCCATTTAAAATTTGAATCCGTAACTATTTACTACGTTCAGTGAGATAAGTCCCAACTACGTTACAACGGAGTCCTATCATATTTTTTACACCTTACATAACACAATATTAAAACTACAGAGCAAAGACAATAACAGCTTGTATGTTTTAATAGCTAATTAAAAGTCTTAAAACGTTCGCGGATAGTGTTGAAAGTGGCAAAGAAAGCTGCTACGAATGGTCAATACACAGCTCGCGTGCTGTCACCGATGCTACCCGTAGTTTCTCGTATGCTCTAACAAAAATGACATGTAATACAATAATACACAGTTATGCAACGTTTACTTTTGAAAATGGAAAAATTACGTAAATGCATACTATTTAAATATTAAAATGCATTTAAAGTCATATTTGAAGTTAACAACTTTCATATTTTTTAGAAAGCAAATACTTAATACCGACGTACCTACGACGTACCAAACAAGTTCTTCAACTCGCAGGTCGTAAAGCATTCTGATTCATTCCTTTCATATCCAAAAAACTTTAAAGTGAAAGTTGTGACGCCTAGAGGAATCTAGTCATTCACCGAGCGTTGGATAATAAAATCGCTTAAAGGCGACAGTAATTATGGATTATCTTACAAATGATATTGTAGTTATTATTTATAGATATTGATATTGCTGTCTTATTGAAGAAAATTTATATGTCAAAATTTAACAATATTATTGTAGTTATTTATTAAATTTATTATACCTCGTTTAATTTTTAATATCAGTAAAAAATAGCTATTCAATTTAGGCTACAAAAGCAATGGAAACAGAAGAAAGAAAGAAAAGAAGTTATTGATACCGCCACATTCCCTTTGATCATCAATTCCAAATGATGAAAACATAAAAAAACACAATATTCTTTATTACATTAATAATAACTTAACCATTATAATTTAATTAAAAACAAGTGAAAAATTCAAATACGATTCATAGCATTGCATTAAAATTAATAACAAATCGGTATCCAGAAATGTTTTGCTAATGTAGAATGCTTCAATAGCTACATCGTTCCTATTTCTTTGTATTAGAACTGTTAAAAACCAATACAAAATGTCCACGGCTGAGTAATCAAGTTCGTGTCCATATCCGCGTGTGAAACACGCAGTGGCAGACTTGTGCACGGTTTTAGAAAGCGGATCGCACACCGGACCGGTCGGTGAGCGAATAACGAATCCAAAACGACTACGAGAAAATACTTTATATAACATTTTCATTTTCTCGATTAGCGCGCGATTCACGAGAGTAACTCGCTCGAGAAAACTTCTAGAGTATGAGTGAAAATGACGACTTTTATTTTTCCACGGCGAATTTCCGATGAAAGTAGGGAGCCAGTTGGCCGCGCCGTAATAGCAGGTCCGAGCCCTCACTCCGAAATTAGAAAAACGTTAACCTTGCGCAGCAGTGGCACACGCGACGGGCTCACGCGGCTTTCACCTATCGCCATGTTCACCGCTTCGACAACATACAACTCTGCACCTTGCACTGTCATCTATATTAAGAACAGCTACATTACTAAACTTGGAATTTACAACAAAAGTAGTCCATCATTAATAGTAGAAAACATCGAAAGTGAGGCTTTCTTACAGTGCATTGGAGTTCAATGGCCTGCGACTTCGTTGCATAAGGTCACTGGGTTATGAGGTCGAAGATGACTTTTAGTCGTGCCGTGACGTTTTCAAAGTATAATTGATATAAGTACATATGATGTCAATTAAACAATTTTTTTTTGTTTGTTCGCGAACATATAAAGAATATTGAATATATTAAATATTCTTTATTGCACTTTAAAAATACAAGCAGGTTAATAGTACAAAGTAGTAATTAGCAACGGTGGACTTATCTCTATAAGAGATATCTTCCATCCAACCCGTAGATGTGGATGAAAGAAAAAATATAGCGCGATGACAGTCCGTACAATAAACAATCAAGACAAACATCATATATATATATATATATATATATATATATGTATATTTGTATGTTATATTAGATACAAATCGGCCATAAAAATTAATAAACGTTTCATTTAAAGTTGAAGATAGATATACACTTCGTGAACATTCAAATTAAGTAAAATAACTATTCTAATGTTATAATTGCTTAGATGTTCATATAAAAATTGTAATGAGTCATTAAATCTATTAGTTAAAAGAACTATCACAGATGCTACGGTTAACCGTTGCAAATTATGGGTAATATATACTGTATATTTAAGTTGTATGAAACATGTCTTGTTCGTAAATATAAAAATAATTACTGTTTTAAAAAGCAAAACTCATCCGGGCGGCGCCAGGTCGGTCGCTAGTGTTAAATAATTAAGTAGTTAGTTTCCGGACTACTTCCTCCTTTCTCTAGGTTTAAGTTATAATTGCCTATCTCCGTAATAACAAAGTTGAAAGCCTTAAAACATTATTATAATATTTATTAATTTCTTCTTACAATAATTACTCTTGTGTTCAAACAGCAATAAAACGTATACATAAAACATTAGCACACTATGCTTGCGTACAGAATTTCTCTAAGAGAATTTTATACATGCATCTACGCCTGATGGCGACAATTGAGACGCGTCGAATTTAAATATATAACATAGCTTGCCCAAATAATAGCTAGAGTACATACATATATTAAAACTGTTAAAATACATAATTCAGGGAATTCGTATTTCTTGTGAGGATTCATATAAAAATTTAAGTTATCGAAAAGTTACACAGAAAACATCAAATAATGAGTATAACGACGACCTGTCTACAGAATGACTATTTCTATTAACTTCAATTTATTGATTTAGCGCCTTATGCAGGTGCGAGAGGTGACATCCGAACTACAGTTAGAGAAGACCGGGTCACCTGTATAGAGATTGTCGGTCAAACCGCTAACACACTTCCATACCGGATAGGTGATCAAGCAGCGTATCGTACCGCGTATTACATCTCAGCTATAAAATATCACAATATCAACACTTTTCTAGTAGAAAGTAGTTCATAACATAAAAAATATACACTTTAAATAATTACTAGCATTAGGTCAAATTTGGAAACTTCTTGTCGTACGTCTGAGACTTAATTAGTTAAATAATGGACATCCTGCAATTAGTCTGCATCCTTGAAAAAAAGCTAAGTCGATGCGTGCGGCCACTTTCAACAAACAGGTTCAAGTAAAGGCAATTAATTCAAGTTTACAATTATTTAATAAAAAACGTTAAGCTTTCTAATAGAAATTTAAGAAGAAGGCGCAAACAAATAAACATTTTTTAAACACTCTCTATTCATTTAATGGTCGCTATAACTATTTTTCCTTGATGTAATCATAAACAATATTTATTTTATTTACAGCATGCAACAAAAGGTAACAGGATGGGCATTTCTGGCCCTGATCTGTTCGTCGACAATTCTTCACACGCTGGCGTACCCACAACATACGCCTCTTATTTCTCAGGTAAACTTTTTATATTGATCTATTGTTACTGTTACTTTATCTCATTTCTTGGTTTTAACATTCTTATCAATCTTAACCTTCGGTTTTTTGTAGGCCACAAGCAACGTTCGTACCCAAAATCCGCAGTATTATAGTAACTCGTTGCCAGCACCTCACAGAGAGCAAATTGCAGAGGAAAGAAAGTTCGCAGAAAAATCTAATGCGTTAAAAAAAGTAGCACTCGATGATATAGATGACATCCAGAACAATTCTATATCAGATGGCGGGTCTTCATGGTCAAACATGTTAGGTAGGGATTCCAGTATCTATTTATATCACATTATTGCAGAGAAATATAACACTGCGATGTTACAATAATGATGATGTGTTAACTTCAAGCTCAACGTATAAATAACATCTTTTCTACAGGTATGATAATGCAAATGATTTTCAACCCCGCCGGCGCCGTGGGACCAAACAAGAGCGACAATTTAGATACGGATTCGGCTGCGCCATCTCCATGGACATTTTTGTTCTCAATGGGTCTCAAGATCCTCACCGCAATTCTGGGAGGCGCAACGAACAATACTGGAATTGACAAAGTAGACAACGAGTCTTCACCTATGCAGGTACATGATTTACCATTAGTTAATAAAGTCATCCAGCGCATGTAACATTTTTCAATAGAAAATATTGCAATATATTGTATAAACAATTATTCAGCTACAATTCATACTGATCCACTAACATCGATATGTAGATACGCATATTTATAATATATTATATTTATCTTATTGAAAACACTAATGTAAAGCACCATAAAGTTTATTCCTCACATCTAGTAAGCAATCCAATTTAGAATTTAGATACCTACAAATAACTGCAGCCTTCACGTCCTAAGACTATCTCACAGAAAGTAAGAACGATATTTACAATGTGTGCATTCTTCTCTGAGGTAGTCCAATACTTTAATTGTAAATAGAAAAGTATGGTTATGGAGACGGTGTCGCTTCTCGCTTGCTTCAGAGTATATTGGCTGCGGTACTGTCGACGGTGCTCGGTGCAAAAGATCCCGACCAAGTGGCCTCCATGGCAAAGCAGGCTGGAGAGGTACGCGAGCTATCCTTCCTATCCTCATAAAACCGGTCATAGTCTTATAACAATCATTTTCATGTTTTATCCTAGTTGTATTTGATTTGTCACGAAATATTATTCACTATCACAAAAACTGCTGATTATTTTACAACAAACACGACGTAACGTAGTTAGTATGTTCATAAATATATTTTATTAAAGTAACATGTATTTTAAACGGTATATTTTATTCCAGTTCATCAACATCGTTGTAAATCTTCTGGATGCTCTTAAAACATCATTCTCTCATCGGTCACTTGCTGCTCGATCAATGGGAAAGAAAGACTCGGTCAGTGACGCTGCTATGGCAGGTATCGCCATGCTGAAGACGTACGCCCGATCGTTCAAAACTAACGATGACAAATGTCTCCAAAAATATTTGTGCGACGCTAATAATGAATGTGCCTCGGATATTGGTCATAACAGCGTTTTCTGTCAACTAGGAACGTAAGTATTGAACGAATATTTTTTTTTGAACCCAATTGAATTGACATTTCAGTAGATACCTATTTAAATCTTCACCTTCATTTCATCCTTAACGGGTGTCAACAAAAATTATATTTAAATATGTTTTAACGATTACCTCCAGATACGCCGCGAGTTTTATACTGGAAAGACAATCTTCTGGAACCTTCAACCAATTCTACGAAGCTGGACGACGTGGACGTTCAGGCGCAGACTGTCGCCATATCTATCTCGAGTGTAATGAAGTCTAATTGTTCTTCCAAATTCAAATTTACATGCCACAAATATGTTTTTTTAAAAAAGGCAGTAATACATTAAGACATTTGTAGGGAAAAAAATTGTTAACAATAGGAGTTTTTTGTGAAAATATTTCAAATCACTTATAATATTGAATTGAATGTTTGCTTTGAATACACTGGCAGTTTATCTCATCGCACAGTGTAATGGATAAATTAAGGTATTATTTATTTAAATTATTTATTTATTTAACTTATTCTAGAACTTATTGCTTAGACCCCATAAAATAGCGCAAAACGTAGTATTCCATTTTCAAACGATTTTGTATAACAGATCTTTTGAATTTTTACGAATTGGCATCGAATTTATTTTTTAATTCTGCCAATTATTTGTAATTAATGACTGATGTTTTGAGTGATATGAATAAATTAATATCACATAATATAGTTAGTAATAATGTGTATATTTTTGTGATCGAGTGATTGAGGACGTCCTTGTGTGATTGTGATTGTAAAATAAAAAAATCAAAATAAATATAGTGTTTTATTTTATATTTTAATAATTTAAAAAATATATATTTTATATAAATCGTTTATGGGATAATTTATGGATAGAATTATCCATAATACCGTTTCAAGAAGCATATTAGATGCAGCATAAGAACTGGAGCATAATAATACGTTTATTATGCTGTCTTTACACTGCGTATACCTTGACATTCGTATTTGTATGTGGCAAGCGACAACACGATGGATCATTTCCAGTCCCAAATAGGATTACCCACTAAACAGCTTGCAGAAAGGTTCGTAATAATCTTCAAATATATAATTCGTTTTAAGAAAATCCGTAATTAAACACCGGTAACATTAAATAAGATATGGCAATAGCCATTTTATTTTAATGAAAAGCTTGTAATTTGTTTATTGAATACAAATACAAAGGTTTTTATTGTGTACCAACAACGTATTTTAGATACGCAGATTATGCGGGAACCGCACATGACCAGCCTTTATATTATCCATATGAGCCTTCTCCACCAGCCCAAGGGCACCATGTAGTGTCCACAAAACAGTGAGTATTAAATTTTAATAACATAAAAAATATTACGTTGCAATTTAAAACGTACAATAACCCGACGAAATATTAAATTTCAAAAAGTTGATTCGACGCATAAGATTAAATTATATAAATAACACAAAAAAAAATTCCAGCCATTACGGAGGAGGGAGCCAAAAAAACAATGCCGCCATGTCGGCTCTAACATTGCTGGCATTTCTATTTTTTCTACACATTCTCCAACAATGTTTAAAAGACCACATGACAGCCATGAGTACACCACAAGTAATGATAATGACTGGCGGTCGGGAAGGTGAAGAAAACATTGCTAAATTATCTCATAGTAAAATCGATAAGACTGGCGAAATGGGTACAGACGCAACAAATAAACGAAACATATTAGAAAAAACAAATACAGAAACAACAAATGACATTTATTTAAAAATTACCACTTCCGATGACGCGGTGTGGAGCAAATCGAAAAAATATCCGAATAATTTCAATAAAAACACTGCATTTCCCGATTCTGTCGGTCAACAAGGACATTACTAACACGCTGTTTGTTTGTTTCACGCCGAACGCCCTTAATGTGTTTGTAATAAAAATGAATGTTGAAATAAAAATCTTTTAGTTTTTTCCAGTTATTTATTATAATGACTTATGCAAGTTTGAAACAATGCTCACGGTTCGTTGTATGTAATAACTTAAGCTATGCTTGAACTGTTCATAAACACCTCACCCTTTTTCCTATTTTTAAATTATATTTTATTAAATTAAAACACATTTAATAAAACACAAAAATAGTTAACAAAAATGAAAAGCTATCATCAATTAAAGTTATTAGTTTCGAGAGATAACATTTGTTCGCCATTTCTGTAACTATATACCTAAAAATAACATCAATTAAGATAATATGAACAAAAAAATATGCTAAAGTAATATTTTTATCTCCTATATTTTGCAAAAGGAATTTGTAATCACTGTTAAAAAATAAATTCCTAAGTGACAAATTTATTTTCTTGCTATTATATATTAAATTATTTTAGATATCAAACCTTAAAAACCTTATTTCTAAAAGCTACCACATATTCCATTTTAAACCCTATTTTATTTTGTACATTATGTTTAATGTGGAAGATAACAATGAAAATATTCTATTAACTTTATTATAAAAAGAATTATTATTAATACCATCGAGCCCGTAACACATCACTACTTCAGTTCAAAAACTTTTATTCTAATCTTAAAAATTCCAATCGATTTATAAATCGATAGCTTTAACTGTTAATAAAATGAAATACATAAAATTTTTACTATCCAACACTGATATTGCAAAAAAGTGTCCATGGGACAGTAAATTGAATAATAGTCATATTTAACACAAATAGACTGTTTATTGCTTAAAATCGTCTAACTCTTTCAATATATTTCGTCTGAGTGAGTGCACTGGACCCCATAGTGGGGTCCGTCATTCGGTTCCAGTCGGTCTGCCCTACGACAAAACCAATAGCCCGCATCTTCTCCTGTTCTCTTCTCTCTTCAATGTCCGCCCACCGTACCTGTTTTAATTATAATATGATAAAACCGCTGATACAATAATATAAACTTACCCTCAAAATTATTGATAATAATTTTTTTTTCCCGTAAATAAAATCCGAACTCAAAAATGAATGGGATCCTGATATAAATATCAGAATACAATATTTATTCATTTACGTTATCGTTGTCTAACGAGGTTTTTTAATAGACAGTTATTTTTTACACGTTCAGATTGTTTGTACTAAAAAGGCAATATAAAAAACCTTATTTTTTAAACATGGTCTGTGGCGATGTACCTTTAGTGTCTGTAGATCGATCGGTAATTGTATATGATAAACAAATAAGAAATATCATTTACTTATAGAAAAACAATGTTGAGAGTAGACAACTCGCTTATCTTATTACCAACTACTTACCGTTATATTATTTACATCTATATTTCTGAATACTGTTATTCGAATTAATAACAGCTTTATCAATTTAGTTCACGAAATTGGTAGAAAGTTAAAAAATGCATCATCATCGACCCTATACATGAAAAAATATTCAAGATAAAGTAAGAAAAAATATAGTTCGTAAATAAGGGTGTTGGCGGTGTGCAGCCTGCTACAAAAAATATAGTTCAAACAAAAATTACGAATTATGCAATTTTAGATTTTTTTTAATACTTTTTCGACCAATTGTAAAAAATAAGTGAGGTTCTGTTCAAACTCAAGCACCTCAAGTACTTTCCCATTTTCCATGATATATTTATATATCTTTAAAGACATATTTACTACAATTTTCCTTCTCTTGCCTTCTTGTAAAATTTAATGATTCTTGGTCCTTATGAAAATGCAATATGTGACATAAACTGTCATATTTTTTATCGCGGTGGCTTAAAACCAAGTAGCCAAAAGAGACCATGCACTTGACTGATGATAGTATGCCATATAAAATATCTCCGAAAGAGTCTCTAACTTAGGGAAAAAGGTATAAAGACAATTTTTATAGCTTCAACGATGGTCAAGACAACTAACATTATAAGCAAATAATTTGAAGTGTTCTTATTATTCTTTATTAAAGTAATTTGTTATTTTATTCTGGTTGTTGGTTGTTGTCGTTAGTTCATTTATATTTTACTCCTTTCCTTACTAATCTATTTTGTACCCATTTTATTTATTACTTTAAAATATTTTGAAGAAAAAACATTTCGACATTTATACTTCAAAAAATTTTGGATATAAAGAAAATTATTCCAAAAATAATTTTGTAAATAAACCCGCTCAATTGTTGCATAAGCTTTTTTAGAACACAATCCTTGGTTTTTCTAGGAGAATGTAAACACATTCATCTAAAGTGAGATCATGAACGTTTCGATGTAAAGATGTACAAAAATCCCTTAAATTTAACCGATGTTTAAATATGCCGTTAAATAACCGATGTTTTTCAAAATCCTTTCTTAGCTGAGAAAGTTTAAGACGATACAATAATTCCAAGTCATATTTCAAATACGCGCACGCAGAAAATAAAATGTGGAACATTAATAAATAGCGGATAAAGACAAATAATTTAAACTTTTAATAATAAAATTATATGCTAAATTAGGGATTAATTATAAACTTACAGTTTTCTTTCCCGGTTTAGCCTTGTTGGGTGTCCACTCGTCTAGCTGTAAGTAGTCTTCCATGGAGAGTTGCGAAGGCCGCAGCGGCTTGTTGGTGCCGTCGAGTCGGGCTGAAACAACATATCCACGTATTCAAGAACTAATTATAACACCTAAATTCGATGTACAGAAATAAAACACCTAATTGATCATACAAAGTAAACATATAAAGTATGAATTCATTAATAAAAGTCAATATGTAGTTCTCTTTAAAAACACTTTGCTAGTTACATAAAAATTATAGGTTTTCTAAGGAGATGGTTTTTCGGTAATTAGAGAAATTAACAAATATTTTCTTTTCGTTCTTTGTATGATCACACCAATGTATGATTAATGAATAAAAATGACAATAGCATGACTAATAACCTACCTAGCTGCGCGGCGTCGTCCATTTTCTCCCATTTCGACGTAAAACTACTTTCAACCTGCGGTGGAACAGCTGAGGTGTTAACTATACGCTGTAATAAAAATCGTTAGCCCTAACCCTGACTATGGGAAAAGAATTCCTTACTGATGAGGCGCTTTCAAATAAACAACAAAAAAAAGATATCATGTTACTATATTAAATTCTGTAACGAATTTATTTCAATCCATAGTACTTCACCAAAGATCTATGTAGATAGAAAGGGAATGTAGGAATTGTACCTATATAAAATCCATATATATAATACGCGAAGGAAAAAATATGTACCTCTAGGAAAATTAAGCAGACGGAGTATGAAATGTAGCAGACTCAAAGCTTATATGGAGAAGAAATGCAGAATGCCATTTTTTTATAATAATCCATTAGAAATACATACTACATATTAAAACAAATATTACACACAGAATATTTGTATAGCATATTCTTTCGTATATATATGCGTTGTTAAGACAACACTTTGTTAACGCGTCAATGGGCAGATGCCCAAGATAGTAAGATTACTACATTAAAGATTTTTAAAGCTCCATTAGTATAATAATTAATTAGTGTAATATCGTTTTATCGGCTAAGAGTTATTCATTCATTTTCTGGAGAAAGCATTAATGACAGCAACAGTTTTAAACAATAGTACAATCAAATTTTACGTGTAATTTTCTTATGTGACAATATATAGATAGTTTAAATTAGTTAAGTTCATCTGTGGTGGCGCTAGTCTCACCTCTTGGAGGCGCTGTTCGCGGCGGGCGGCGGCGTGGTCGCCGTCGTGGTCGCCGCCGTGGTCGCCGTCGCGGTCGTGGTCGCCGGCGTGGTGGGCGTCCTCCATGTGCACGTCGGTGATGGCGGCGCTCTGCAGCAGCGTGGTCGCGTCCAGGTGTATGTGGTGCGCGGGCGTCGGGAAGAACCGGTACACGGTCGCCTCGATGTCCTCTAGCTTGCGTTTGTGTATGTTCCTCTTGAAACAGGTTTGCACGTCCATTTCCATTGTACATATGTAAACCTGTAGTTGATTGATATGGTATTATTAATATATTTTTTTAAGATTTTTAACACAATATGTGTTATGATAAATTGAACATGATGTAAACAACTATATTTGAAGTGAGTTAATCGTAAGAATAATCAAAACAATAATAATACACTATGTAAAATCAAAATTAATAACGAAACATCAAAAATATTAGTGAATTCAAATACAAAAAAAAAGATAGCAAGTTGTATTGATTAAATTATAATAGGATAGGGTAAAACAATATATGTATTGCTTTTTGTATATTTGTAAATTCTTCGTTTTTTTCTACAATTAGGGAACAATGTATTTAATAATAAGGATTTTTAATTAACTTGTAACTAATGGTAGCCTAATAAAATATATTTTGATAGTTTGGTTTATTACCTGGAATCCATTTTGTCGTGCAAAACTCCATATATCTGCGTAATGTTTTAATTGATCATTCACAGCGTCATATATAAGGAATGTGTAATAGCCGTCTGTGAGACTTCGCTTGAAAGCTCTTTTTAAAGATATTACATATGTTTCTTCTAGCGTCTCGTCGTACTCATACTTTATAGTAGGCTTCTTTATCTAAAATAAATTTAATTATGTATATTTTAAAAACGATTTTTTACAATTTATGTCTTATACCTAAAAAAGTTTCGAAAAAAGTACATTAAGATTTAGCAACTCAATTTTAATGAAGTGTTTAACAACTTCAACTGTTACGTATACCATAACAAATATTACTTTTACGACTTATAATAATTTGTAAGCTCTATAATCTTTATTTATACATATTCTATTTAAATGCGAAAAACTAAAATTGGGACTTTCAGCTACTAGTGTCTTGAATAAACTTATTAATAATTCGTATTAAAGATCAAAGTGAAACTGTTTACACTAAGTATTCCCTATTTATTAAATATTAATGTTTTATAGTCCACGCAAACGACGTTGTTTGAAATAAAACATTTTTTTTTAGTTTCACGCTTTATCCCGCATATAGCAGGATAAGTAGAGGGGAACCTGAGGACGTAATGTTAAGACACTCAGTTCTCTTAAGATTTCCGTCCACCGAATTGAGGCATTGCGTGCAGAGTGGCGGATCATAACGCCGAGCTTTCTCATATCATATAAATATGCAATATGTTCATTTCAATAATCAGGAAATGAAAATAATAAATCATTTAATATGAATTATTATAAATATTTAATATGTTTATTTCTTAGTGTGGGAATCGAACCCACAACCGCGTTAACAATCGCATGCTTCTGCGCCACGATAAAGCATGCATCAAATATTACATGCAAAATATTATTTAATAGTTTATATAAAACTTACAATTTTGCCAGTTGTAGGGTCTACTGCTTCAATTTCGCCTTCTTGAACAAAGTAGTCATCTATGGACATAATCCTGGCAGTGCCGCCGTGCTCCCCCTCCTTATCTCGTATTAGTTTTGCCAAATATGACTTGCCACTACCTGGTGCACCTGAAACACAATTATTCATGCATTTTAAGTAAATAATTATAAAAATATTTTTTTAAGTACATTAGTTAATTAAATTACGCAATGCGAACTTTTAACTGTAAAAGTGACCGTTGTGGGTTCGATCCCTAGTCAGGGGAATTAAATCATTTATTTTCTATTAACACAGAAACCAGTCGACTTGCCAGTCGAGTTCCGCTACTCAAGACGGAATATAAGTAGTATGTTGACACTACATTCCATGTGCCAACCCTGTTATGCGGGAAAACGAGTGTAGGTGGTTTCTTTTTTAATTAATAATAATAAATTTTCAAATTTATAGATTAAACAATTTAATCTATGTGGATTAACATGAACTTATGAAAACTGGGATGTTTGCAGTTGTCGAATATTTACAATCGGTGCCCAATTACATCTTATATTATTTAATAATATTTTGTTTCGTATATATGTAACGTTCTTACCTCTTAAGATAATAACAATTTTTTCTGGTCTCATACTACGTCCAGGATGTTCTAGCAAGTCATCAATCATCACAATATGCTGTGGTTTCGATTTGTCAGGTTGCACTTTACTTACATCTTCTTTTGTATCTCTACTCTTCTTTGAACTATAGCTATCAAGTGAATCATTATCTTTGCTGTGTTCACGTTTGCGATTATCCCTTTCCCTACTTCTGCTACGATTTCTATAATCATCTTTTTTATCACGAAATCTATCTCTGCCGATATTTCTATCTCTTCCTGAGTCCCTATCACGCAAACTGTCTCGTTCTCTAACAAAATCCCTATCTCTACCCAGATCTCTGTCTCTACCCAAGTCCCGATCTCTGCCTACATCTCGTTCTCTCATCAGATCTTTATCGAAGTCCCTATCTCTTTCTATATCTCTATCTCTGTCTCTACCCATATCTCTATCTCTACCAAGATCCCTATCTCTCCCGAAATCTCGATCTCTGTTTCCATCTCGCTCCCTCTCCCTGTAAGACTCTCTATCTCTATAAGATTCTCGTTCTCTATGAGAGTCTCGCTCTCTACCATAGTCTCTGTCCCTGGATCTGTCATATTCACTCCCTCTATCTCTTCTGTCATAGTCGTCGCGTCCAAAGCGGTCTCGGTCGTCCTTCCTTCTCTCGTCGTAACGTTCGCTTCCACGTCTATTATAAATGTCATTGTCATCCCTCAAAGACGTTTTCGACCGAGCCCTAGCATCTTCTCTCACAGGCCTCCGTTCATAAGCTTTTTCGAAATTACTGAAATCATCATCATCTCTTCTACGAGATTTCCTTACAAATAAATCATCCAATTCCTTATCAAAGTCCTTATTATTAGTATTTTCGTCATTCTTAGATTTATGACTATAATCAAACATATGTACAGGTTCTATAAAGTCCCGAGCTAAAACAAAAAGGATCGGTTAATTTGTTAAATCAAATAATAATTTATAAATTGTGTCTCATCGAATTGAAACAATATTTGGCAAACCAACTACCCTTGTATGCAGAAAAGAATGTGAAGCTGCAATATTAATTATTCTGAGTAGTATCATTTAGTACATCAATTATTTTATTACAAAAAAAAATTAAATAAATCATCTCTTCTTCATTATCAGGAAATTAAAAAGGCAAATTTACATTGCAACAATTAGAACAATATTGAATATTATTTCTTACAAATATTTAATCAATAGTTTTATACGCCATAAACAAGTGGCCTTGATGTAGATATTTAAGAGGACAATTATTCATTTTACATACTATATATGCATAGCAAACATTTTGTTTTTGAATTATATGTAAGTTACAAATGATTTAATCCGTATCGTTAATATTAATATAAAACTATCTGAGAGCTCAACACAAATTTTTAATTTTAATTATTAGTCGCAGAACAGAAGACTTGCAGAGGAATGAGATGGTAGACTACTACTGTCTAGCTTTATCTAATTTGGGGAGAGCTTCTATATACACAGAGGTATTCAGTTTTTCTAGAAAAAGCATTACAAACTGCTGCAGGTGTTGTTAGTCAATAAATTGAATACCATTTTAGGAAAATTTACCAAAATTAAAAAACCCAGTTCTAGAAAATTAAGCAACAAAAACTTTCTAGATATTATTTTACTTTTGTAACTAGGAAATAAAACAATAATTATAGTTTTAAATTAAAATTACCTTTCAATCTTAGAGATTTGTGTTCATAATCAACTATAACAGACGGTGTAAACAGAGGTTCATGAACCCACTTAGGTTTTGCTGGTTCACTATTTTGTTCAGTGGTTCTCTCGGGAACTTTATTTCTTTCAAAATTAGGTTGATGAGGATATTCACTATTTCCCTGGGGCACATTTTGCATAAACTGTCTAGGTGGAGGACCATTAGGCCGAGGTGTCATTTCATTGGCATATTGATTTGGTCCATTATAGTATTGGTTTTGTGACATATCACTAGACATATATTCCTCTCTTGGATAATTATTGTAAGAAGAATCAGAATAACTAACATTTGCTACTTGTTCGTTATTAGAGTAATTATTTGAAATTTGTTGATTATACATCAAGTTATGTTGATTAGTTTTGTAATAATTACTATTACCTCCCCAATTCTCTTGATCTTTATGTCTGTCTCCACTTGATTTTTGATGTGACACCATAGATAATATGTTCATAATTTTTTCATCACCAAGAATATTATTTATACCTTTTGATATCTTGGAGTAATCAGGTGCTTGAGGCTTTTGTTGGTGGTGCATGATTTTTTTATCTTCTGTTACATCAATAATTTCATACTGTTTATTAGGAATGGACCGTTCACCTTCTGGTACTAGGTCTAACCCTGGTATACCTTTTAATTGATTATTTGGTAAAAAATTTGAATTTGTAGATTTATGGGAATAGTCCTCATTGCTCTTGTGATGTAATTCATATTTGTCTTCATGATTTTGACTTTTATTGCTATTTTTATTAATAATTGAAGTATGATGTTGTTCATTGTATAGTTGTGGTGAGTACTGTACACTAGCTGAATTTATATAATTATGTAAAGGGTTATTTTTTTGTAACATATTAGAATGTACAATTTGGGGATAGTTAGTATTTTGTACAGGAGTAACATCACTTGTTTTATTACCTGAGTTTGTAGAACTTAGTGCTTGGGGACCATTACCCATTAGACGGTCTCTCTTTTGCTTCATTTGATTACGGCGTTCTAATAATTGAGCCCTACAAGCTTCAAACTTTTGTTCATACTCTCTGTAAGCTTCCTTGTCAGGATGATTTACATTTTCTCTTTTCCATTTTTGAATTTCATCCTCCCATTTTTTGAACTGTATGTCAAACAAACTCTCTTCCTCTGCAAGTTTTTTTAATGCCTCTGTATTGACAGATGGCTGAGACTGAGCCTCACCTGAATGGGAATCAGTGGTATGTGAATGATTTAGATTATTACCTGTTGAAATTTGACTATAACTACTTTGACTAATATTTTGTATTTGTGTAGGAGGTGGAACAGGCGCAATGTTACTTTTTGGTTTGCTATACAAAGGTTGGTCGTTTTCATGAGGCGGCGGCGGTGGCGGTTTGTCGGGCGGAGGTGGCGCCGGTGGAGGTGCGACACTAGTAGGAGGCACTGGTGGAAACGCCGCCACAGCTTGAAATGCTTGCATTTGCTGAGCATACTATGAAAATAATAAATATTTACTTCAAGAAAAATGTGATTTGAAAAATATTTTTTTTTTTTTAAATTTACCTTGTCTCCATATTGCGTTTGCCATTGTGCATATTGTTGTTGCCACTGAGCCCATTGCTGCCAATTCTGTTGCTGCATAATGGCCCATTGTTCAGGAGTATAAGAAGTCATATCTGGCGTCATTGGAAACCCGGAGCTCCATTGACCCGTAGGAGGCATAGGCCATGCCATTTTTACATACAATTTCAAAACTAAATAATATATACAAAGTGGATTAACAATATCAAGTATGCATGAAACTTTCCAATTTCAATTGCATTAATAATTATCTCGCACATCATATGTCGGCCATTTTCTTTTACGTTAACGCTCTACAGTATACACTACATAAATTTGACAATGCGGCTTATGACATAGTGAAGTTAAATAAAATTATCGATATCGTATTATTTAATACTCAAAGAAGAAATTGAATGAACATTTATGTATGTTTAATTTCGTTGCAGATTTTAAACATGTTTTACCATATCGCTAATCCATTTTTTTACTTACTTCAATTTTTTTTGGAGGGTCTTATAAATTAAATGATAATGTAAATATTTACATATCTTCATTGAGGATTATTATGACTATATAGTCGTAATAATCCTCAATGATGATATTTTTGTTCATTTAACATTTTATTGTTAACAAAATTATTATTTAGGGGACTTAAGTGATTATAAAATTGAGTGAATTATTTTGTTTTAAAGTATTATTCTTATTAATATAGAAATTAAAATATAGAATATTTTTAGAATGAAGAAAATTGTCAAGCATAGCAAAACTTATGTTTTCAAACATGGAACAAAATAAAAAAAAAAAACTTACTTTACTTATACATGTTAATCACTGTGGACGAGGTGAAAGAGTATTTTCTATAAAATCACATAATATTAATCGTGTGAAAAAAGTAGTAATATATATATATAAACACACATATAACAAGGCTATATCTGTCTCTGAACTTGACAGGTAATCTTTGCAAATGATTTAACTAACAAATATTATTTTTACTGTAAAATGAGAACATCAAGCGGTTTTAATATTTTCACTTCCTCGCTCTGGTAACAAGGCAAAGCGAAGCGTTGAGTTCCACTACTCAGCAAGCAATGCCTCGATATACAGCATGAACCTAAAAAAAGTCAAGCAGCGAAACCACTTAGAATGCCTTTTACTATATGATAGATTTTTTTTTTAAAAAATTCTACTTAGATTTGCATTAAAAAAAATATTTTTCTAAATATGCTGCGAAATTTTGACAAAATGTTGATAACTCCTTATCCTCCTAATGAACTTCAAATTCGTTAATCAAACCATAATATTCATTTTATTACGCCGAAATTACATTGAATATAGCCTAAAGACAATTTAATAACTTAACTCATCATAAAATTATTGGAAACAACGTCCATATCAGCATATGAACAGTAATGTGAGGGGACGGGATTAGAATACCATTCCCCTCCGCCGCTGGGTAGCGTCCTGTAAGAGGCGGGTATCCCAGTAGTTTGGTGGTAGGAAGTTCGTCCTCCGATTGGCTCGCGACCACTATCAAGTCAAAAAAAGTAATAATGGTAATTTAAAAATCTCTTAAAAACTCATTCATTAATTATAAAAAAATCTCCTTCTAGTTATATAGTAATAGTATTTAAAATAAATTACTAATTAGCGTTTAGAGGTTATTTTTACCCTTTATTTATTTCTTCTAAAATAGAACACTAATATTACAGTCAAAAGGGTATGTTAAATTCATTTTTCATCCTAATTTTTTTTTTATCTTCCATTTACGATAGCACACTTTTTGTCAATATAACATTCGATTTAAATAAACTACACAGTTCGTATAAAGTATTTTAACAAATATGTATACGTAATAGTAAACTTGGTGGAGTCAATGATTTTATGATACTAGCATCTAGCTAGTATCAAAAAAATCATTGAAGACAAAAAGTTTTAAAGTCGTAAAGAATAAATATAAAGTGCAAGCTTAGAGATGCAAAATGAGTGGCTAGCTACTATTGGCGAATTTTGTATCTCATTACCTTGAAAATAGTACAGTCAAAAAAAGGCTTCTGTAGGAAGGCAACAGAAAGACCTAAACACTTGTTGGTAGGGTACTTCTAGAAAACGGTCAGTACTCGCGTCGCCACAATAAAACCTGAAGTTGTACGTCAAGCCGTTAGTCTATCAGTAGCAAGAAAAGATAAATAAAACAATCAATAAATGATTAATAGAGTTTGTAAAGGAAGCTCATCTAGAAAACCTTTATTTTACCTTATTCCATTTTCATGATGATTGCTCTCATGTTGAACATGTTTGAGACAAATTCCAAAATCTCTTTGAGTATTTAGTTATCACACCTGACATTTTTCTTTAATCTAAAACGTTTCATACAGGTATGTGTACATGTGTAGAACAGAGAGTTTCGTGAAAGAAAAATATTGTTACAGATCATCACTTCAAAATAAATAAGTAATTCGAACTAACCAAAGAACTGACCAGAAATAGGTTGAGTTAATTTATACGCGGTAGATTTACAACAGCAAAAAATCTCTATAATCTACTTACATATCTCGGCCTGTCTAGAAATAACATTAGACTATTTCAAGCACGCTTTAGTAGGGTGTTTTAAAAATTGGTTTGATACTCGTAATGATAAGAGCTCGGACAGTGCAAAAGAGCGTTAATGCGTATTTCAAAGGTTTTGTGCCTATATGGGCCTCAGAACCCTGGCACAGCACTAAACTTCTTTCCCTGCAATGCGATAAGCCTGGCACCCGCTCGGTTAATAAAATACTTCTTATTAAAAAATATGAAAAAATATATATATGTAATAATAATAATACTTTATACATAAAAGTTTACAAATACTCATTTCAAAAATTCATATAGAATATTAGCACGCTATGAGCAATGGCGTCCTTATCACTAGAAGTGATTTCTTACAGGCAACTATTAAAATACAGCACTTTTTGTTTCTGACAAACAGCAGTAGGGCGTAAAAAGTACTAATTATAAATTATATAGAAGAATTAATTGTATATATACATACATCAATACATGCATTAACACCTACATACATAAGAAGTAAATAATATACACGTGTAGTACAAATAAAGCAATACCTTTATAAATACAGTAAACACATTATAAATTCTGTTTAAAATAGTAGTTCTTAAATATACGTCAGAAAATTTTTATTGAGTGAGATTACATGATTTCAACTGGCAATGCATTACAGAGTTTAGCTGCTTTAACAGTGAAAAAGTCATAGAGGCAAGGGAGAATTTCTAGAAGATTATTCTTACGGGAACGGACTTGCTGGGAGTAAAGACTTCAAGAACTCGAATAAATCATTGAGGTACGAGGGAATGACTGAATGATAGAGGATTGTGTAAAGATTTGTAATGTAATTTTTCTACTAAAAATCTGTAATATTTTTTTTTCTCAAGGTTTTTGTATTTTCTACCCTGAAGATATAATTTCAATGTTAATATCTTCATTCAGTAAATAAATAAAAAAATATATGAGGTTATAACAAGACTACACGCTTATTTAGACTTATACAATACTCCGACAAAAATTACAGAAAATATAAAACTAATTAACTAATGATAATTATGTTTTCTTTAATGGCTTAGGTTATATTATTATAAGATATAGAATTATATTATTTGCCTTAACATGCATTACGAATATGGCAATAAATTTATCGATAACGTTGTCGATAACACACACAAATACGTAGTACTTCACTATTAAGACGCCATTTTTGCGTGATATGCTAGTGACTGTTGTGTGTCGTCTGTCTATTTACTTTAAATTTGTGACCAAATATATAGAAATTACTCTTAATTAACGCTCTTTCAAATGTTTAATGTTGAAACTTTGTTTGAAAATATAAAATACCCAGTAATTGTTCTACAACGTAGGTGATATTGTCTGCGCGGGAAATGTGGATAGCTACGTTTTGTATTCTCGTAAGCTAAAAGTGTACAAAAATACAATTAGCTGTTCTAAACGTCTGCATTTTTAAAATGATTGCATATAAAGTACGAGATGGCAAAAGAGGACGACCCTTAAAAATGTCTAGACATTTGGAACGCTTATATAAAGAGGGAAAATGTCGCGATTGCTCGGTGGTGGTCACACGGATGGATTTTGCTAAAATCTTGGGTAAATTTACTAAAGTGAAAATACAATATGAAAGCAGTTCTTCTACAAAAACTCAAAAAGGTACGGATACACCCGCACCAAACTCGAATGCCAGGTTAAAAAACAATGAAAATGGCATGGTACTCATTCATAGAAATGCATATAGTCAACATCCTGTAAAAGAATTAGTTAATTCTAAAAAATCTAAAAATTGCCAAATATCACCTTCAAGGCAAGTTAGTAATGTTTTAAAAGAAAACAATGTACCAAAAAGCATGTCAATAGTAAAAGAGAAGAAAAGTAATAATGAAAAGCAGAAGCTTTCTAATCTTAATAATAATAAACAATATGCAATTATATTTAACAATCCCACGTCTAATAATAACATTGATGTGAAATGTGATTTAACAATAACTGACTTATTACCAAATATAGATAAAAGAATTTTACCCACAGAAGACTGGTGTATAGACTATTTTCCAAAAAATGAAGAGCCTACTGATGATAAAGTGTATGACAGGATTGCAGCGGAACTAGAAGATTTAATGTACAATGAAAAATCTGATGTAAAGTACAGTAAATCAGCTAATACAGAAAGTAAAGCTGATGAGTTTCCTTCAATAATGGACATTCTGAATGATAACACTACACCTGCATCTAATCCTGAACCAAAAGAAAATTCCAATAGTATAGAATTTAAAAGTACCTTAGAATCTAGTGATGTTGAAGCTATGCTCCTTGGTAAAACAGATGACAGTAAAATAAATGAAACAACTCCTATGGAGGTTGACAATACTGATGTTAATAAATTGATTGAAGATGTAGTACATTTTAGCCCAAATGTACAATTGGAAAAAAAAGACAGAATTGAATTGAATGTAGTAGAAAATCCCCACAGTCCATCTATTTTGGACGAAGCCTTGCAGAAAGGCATAGAAGAACATTTGCCTAATCATAATACATCATTGAAAGATGAAATCACAATTAACAATAATGTTGTTAATGAAGTTTCTAAATTAGAAATTCAAAAAGAAAATAGTGCAGGCCATGATAAAATTGTTACACTAATCAGTGAGGAACCTTTAAAACCTCTTAATGGTCCAAGCATTTGCCCTGTTTCAAAAATTGAGGAAGTTACCCATGTTGTATTTAAAAAAATGATCAATGGCGTGTGTCAAAAATCTGTAACATATCCTAAAAATCTTAAGTATAGCATAGAAATAGAAGAGAAGTCTGTAGAATTTTTAGGTGCTCCTAAATATATTTCAAGTTTAGAAGATTTACAGGTATTGTTACAGATAGTACATGAGACCGACTTGAAGAGCTTATACATATTTTATTAATTTGCCAAAAGTGGATAATATTATCTTGTTTGTATATACAAATAGTGTAGTTTTCTCATTACTAAGTATCAAAGATGACTTAAATATGTTTTATAAGATAGAAATATTCTATCTCGTAATGCAATGAAATATATGAATATTTCATTTGAATTTTTGTTTATTAAAACAGCATATTTGCTTTTAAAATTGATAATTCTTAACATTTATGTTCATTTTTAAGTTTGACTGGTTGCGAGACGAAATACAACAGATACAAAAATCAAGTGGATATATTTATTATTAAGATTGAAAATGTAAAGTTTATAATATAATGACAATTATATGTTTAAAAATAATTTTCTTATATTAAATATAACTATAAAAACATCACTAAAAATCGAAATCCTAAAACAATTTATATGAGCTTTATAATTTGCAGTGGGATGGAACTATATGTGTAAACATTATATTTAAATATGTAAATGCTAATTCTGTTACTTGTTACATAAAAAATAAATTTACGATCTCTTAGAATTGCATATACAGTATAATATATTATTATTAAAGAAATTAAATGTGAGGCCCAAGTGAAAATTTTATATTTTTATTGAGACATCATATATATTCATTTATGAAATATTCAATTGTTTATGACCCAAATATAATATAAATTATCGCCCACAAGTATATTTCTTGTGTTTGATTAAAA
This sequence comes from Philaethria dido, assembly GCA_033558755.1. Taxonomy (NCBI): domain Eukaryota; kingdom Metazoa; phylum Arthropoda; class Insecta; order Lepidoptera; family Nymphalidae; genus Philaethria; species Philaethria dido. The sequence goes on from JAKGSA010000157.1 coordinate 230,458, forward strand.
TTAATAAAAAATTAAAATAAAAGTTTAAAGTATTTCCAGAAAATATTTTTTTAATGTGGCAACATCGGCTATACATATTTTAAATCAAAAATCAGAGTATTTTAGTCCTGCAATTACGGTTTTGTCATTAAAATTATCTTATTTAGATTCACGTAAGTAAGTTAAGTAGTTAATATTATTTTTAAAACTACTCACGAAATTTATTTCTTATAAAAAAATTAACTTAGGGTAATACCATACATTCGACGCAAACGCCCATCGTTATTTTTTTTTTTGCAAGCCTTTTTTTTATATGCGTCATTTTTTATCCACCGATTTATAACAAATTATTATCAAAAGTGGGAGTAAAATTCATAGATCAGGTACAAAGTGAGACTACTTTAAAATAATTATGCTGACATGAATATCATCGTGAATTAAAAATAGACAGTTTATATTTAAGTTTAAAATAGAGGTTTCTCTATCTTATATACATTCTTCGTGAAAATATTAATAATAAATAAATATAAATTATTGACAAAGTTTATCAATATTTAAAAAATATATTTTTGCGTAGCATAAATTAAATTAATTTTAAAGTTCATCTACAACATTTTGTTAATTAGTTGGTGTTCGTTTTGTATTTAAATAAACTTTGTGAGTGATTTAATTTTTTTACTGAAATATGTAGAAAAGTATGACAATTTTTCACCAAGCTTAAAAGTTTAGTTAATTTGCGTAGTAGATAAAACTAATTAATGGTATTTTGCTAATAAAGTAAGAACTGTACATAAGTTTTTAAAATATATCTTTTCTTTTTACCTCTAAAGAATTAAGTCTAGATTTAATGATATTTTGTGCTTTGGTTAGATAAAGCGCGGCGTTGTATCTTGCCACTCTACACGATGGGTCTCGAATGCGGCCTGAAAGTGGCGAAATGAGTGGCTCTTTTTTTTACATTCGTCTGTTACCGCTTATAAAGTTAAAAATTTTGTTATTCTTCTACATTTAAATAATATATTCATTAAAATTATCTTTAAAGAATCCATAAACTTTAATATTTTTTACATCTGAAAACTATTTTATCAAAATTAATGCTAACGTCACACAAATGTGATTAATAACAATAGACACTGCTGCATTTGATTTCGTATACCGTGCAATCCTTTGTAGTATTGTAAGTGGCCTATTCCTAACTTAACATCTAAGAGCTTTTCAGACGCGCATAGAAGAACGCGCTTTTTTATTATGTGTTATGGATAAACTTAGAATGCTTAAACAAATATTATATTCATAAGTCTAGTAATTATATTGTTATTAATATAATATTATATATTTTCTTATGTTCTTTCCGATACTGGCTTTTCTTATAAGTTCTCTCATTTCATGTAATTTTAAACAAATTACATTCATCTTCATAGAACCCTTAACATTTTTTTTATCTATACCTATTTTCGTTTTGAATTGTAAGTAGATTTATAATTAAAAAAAAAACTAAGAATATAGATATGTATAAAGATGTGTGGTGAAATTGCAATGTTTGCATAAATTTATTTCATAGCTAGTTAGAAATAAAATAAAAATTGCTATATGTAAATGTATATGTATTTTACTTTCATATTTAATAGCTATTAGTATATCAGTTTTGTCTTTTTAAACTCTACCACTCTTGTATGCACCGTAATAAATTAATTACGAACAGATAAAATATTTTTTTATTTTTTAATACAAATTCTATTTTAATTTTTACAGAATTGAGTAAGAATATTCTTTTTTAAATGCACAATGTTCTTGTGGATAACTTGTTTGTGTGCCTTCTTTAATAACAGATATCGTGGCTACTTCACAAGCAGCACCTACAATTTGATGAAATGGTTGATCTTTTTTAGAAACGAGATATTTTCCTAATGCTCCAACGAAAGCGTCACCAGCTCCCTGTAAATATTGGATGATTAAAGTAGTACGTAACAATACGTAATATATCATTAATAATATGCTTACAGTCGTATCTACAGGTGTTACTTTATCGCATGACACTTGAATATACTCCTTTGAGTCTTTACACCCATATGCAGCACCCTTATCTCCTAACGTTATAATTACTATTTCGCACCCATTTTCTAACAGCTTCTCAAGAGCTACTTTTATATTTCTGCAAATAAAAATACAATCAACCCATTTATTATTTTAAATGGTTATGAAAAAAACATTTGCTTAGGTATATACTTACGAAATATCAACATTAAAATTTACTAGTAAAGATGCCTCATGTTCATTAACACATAAAATTGTACAAAAAGGCAAAATACTTTCGATATCAGTTCTAGCAGGAGCAGCATTCAACAATTTAATCTGGAATGTGAATTGGTTTATAAAGTAAACATATTGTTATATATTTATTATAAAACAAATCATTTGCACATACGCCTTGATTTAATTTAAAAGCTTCCAAAGTGGTTTCGAATGGACTCTCCAACTGGCCGATAAGTATATCTGCGGTTTCTATTAATATTTTAGCTTCATCTACATCCGATTTCGACAGGTGACCATTGGCGCCAGGAACAATGACGATTTGATTTTCACCATTTTCTGCAACGGAAATTTGAGCAATTCCCGTTGTTGTGTTTTGTGTGATATTTGTATAAGTGACGTCTACTCCTAAATCTTTTAAATATTCTTTATATTGTTTACCCCATATATCATCACCAACCTAATGTAAAAAAAATAAAATTTAATATTGATGAAAAAAAAAAATTGTACATTTTTTTAGTATAGATGCATTATACCCGGCCAATCATGTATGTGTTCCCGCCTAATTTAGCTGCAGCTACACATTGATTAGCACCCTTACCACCGTAGCTCGTATTAAATTTATTTCCATGAATTGTTTCGCCTGGCAGAGGAAGCCTTGGCGAGTAACTAAAAAGAAAAAAACATGATATTTAATTAGGTTTCTACTCTTGTTTTTTAATTTCTGTCAGTCATGTCAAACATTATAAACAAATTACGACATTTATACCTATCTTTCGTAATATAAACATATTATACGTATTTTTATATAGAATTTATATCAATTTATTCCGTTATATTTATAATAGTAATTTGAGGCTTACAGAAATTTATGCAACGAATATTAAATGAATGAAAAAGATACATACACAGTGAAGTCGACGCTGCAAGATCCCACAATTACTATTTTTGGCAGAACTTTATGTTCAGACTGCATTTTTTAGTTTCTTACTTCACTTCATATGTCAACTATTAGTAAAGAATATATTTGTATTAAATGTGTTTAAATAAACTACGAAAGAAAGATGTACGTCAATCGTACCGAAAAGATAATTATTATCAGTTCATTGAACAATGTACATGCTAACAACATAATCGCTGAACCGGACCAGTAAGCGACTAGACGTCAAATAAAATGGTTTACTATAGGTTATAAGCGAAGTGTCGATTTTTTTAATGTATATTTAAAATTACTCCTAAATCGTTATTTGTAAGCGACAATGTCACAATGTACATAAACCTATAACGAGATGGAATAATATCTATGTATTTATTGATTAATAAAAAATATAACCTTACAATTGAAGAACGTCTTGAGTGTTTATTTAAATTTATATGCAGTATAAAATTAAATTTAAATAAGTAACGTTATATAAAAAAAAAATGCTGTAAATATAGATTCCCTGATACTATGATTAAAATTATAAATTAAGATTAAGATATTGTTAAGATATGAATTTACAAATAAATATTTTTTATTATTGTTTGAGCAGAGATGTATATAATCATTCTATAATTTCATTATATTATAAGTATTTATGCATACACTGCACATAATGGCTGAAAGAAATCAAGTAATACAAGCAGTAATCAAGTAACATTTAATTTTATATCATATTGTTAAATTGTGTTTTAAATATTTAGTGAAATTTATTGTTTGTATAGTGTTTATACCACATATCACTTATTTTATTTTTAACTTCACACTGTATCCCACATATAGCAGGGTAGGCAGAGGGAACCTGAGAACCTACTGTTAAGACACTCCCTTCTCTTTCAACAAATCTGTTCCCCACTTTCCGCCTGATCACTTATTTTAATTTTATAATTGGTTTTAAGGTAGTAAAAAGGAAAATACAAAACAAATAGTTCAATATTTGACATAAAATATTTTTTTATTTTCAAACATGCACTACACTATATTTTACAAACTTCTTTTTACAGATTATTTATTCGATTCCTGTTCTTTATCATTATTTTGTTGTTGTTCCTCTTCAGTTTTACCAATATTAGCAGCCATTTCTGCATATTTTGCTTGTCTATAATCATATTTTGCCGCATCTAACAATACATTTTGCAATAGTAATCTGTTATTGGATTGCCTATTATTCAATGCTGGGTATGGATGCCCTCTTAATTCTAACACAACCTTGTCAATATTTCTTCCATAGTATGCTCTAGGGGCTTTATACATTTTAGTAAAAGCTGTATTACAATTTTCGAATCTGGGCACTAAGACTTTAAATAATTTGTGAACTAGTTGTTTCTCTAAAAGCCAATAATCTGCAATTTCCATAGTTGGTTTATGGCAATCACCATGGCTGATAGCTTCTGAGATGAGCTGCAAAATTTTAAAATATTAAGCATTAATAAAATATTACACTACTACATGTAGTTTTGTTCATATTATGTATAAACTAAGTATAAAAAAAACTACATGTTACAATAAAATATTTATCAAAATTGTGAATCAACAGAAGACAGATTCAGTTTACCCTTTCAGCATATTGACGTGCTTCATCACCTCTATGAAGATTCAATTCAATTCTTTCATATTTAATTAAGCCTGTTACAGTTTTACGCAATTTATTGATTCTTCCTTCTGGACCATCTACATTTCTTAAACGGCGATGTTGTGGCGGTACTTTTATTCTTAATTTTGAAACAAGTTTAGTTACATCGGCCTGATTCATTTTATACGAATATTGTTTATAATTTTTAATTTAATAAAAAGAACTTAAATATCCATTAAAAGACCTTAGGTTATAATTTTATCATGTATCAATAACAATGTAATACAGATATTCTATAGTCTGTACTATTGGCTATGGCTGTAAGCGCAGATTAATTATTATCTAAAAGGTGGCGTAGTATTTCAGAATCCAACTACTATTGTCTATTCACGAAAAAGATAAAAATGAAATTATTGGTTTGAAGTTCGAACCTTTACCACAGACTAGCAATATTACTTTCAATTTGACATTTTATTCTTATAAAATAACAAACGTCTTCAAATAATATTTTTATTTGATTTGTACAAAACAAAAATACATACAGTTTGTCAGTTTTGTTTTACTTTTTCACTTTAGTGATGCTAAAAGCGAATATTATAAGCAGCATAATCTATAAGCATAAATGATGAGCAGCATAAATTGTTTTTAATAGAAGACTGAACAAAATTATATTAATTTTAAAATATAATTATTATTTGAATTGAAAATAATCAGCATATTAACTTCATAAATATGGATATATTAACAACAAGCAATATGGAAGCTTCAGGAGTTTATGAGCTTCTTACAGAATTGTGTAATAAAATATCTGCGAAATATTATTTAAAAAGTGGATTATCTCAAAAAAATTTAGCTGCGAAATTAAGATCACAATCATATGAGATAATTTTGAAGAAAGCACCATCTAAAAGTAATGCGATCCAGGCTGATCCATTTGTAGATTTGATATCACATAGTTTTATAATGGATCAGAATGTTAAAAATGTTGCTGAATATAAAAGGTGCATTGAATTGAAAAAATATATCAATTTATTGCGATGCATTGATTTTGGAGATAAAAAAGGACACATAAATAATATTTTGAAATTTTTAATTGCACTAAAAAATTCTTCTAAAGAGGATTTATCAGAAACTATGTTTCAGGTAAATAAAGGAACAAATTTGATTTATAAAATAAAAATAATAATTTCATTGTAACAATATTGTATAATTAGTTTTTAGCATGCACAAAATAGACAATATATTTTAAGATTATTTTCTTTTAGAATCCATTTTCATTCGGGCTCTTGAATGAAATGCTGCCTAAACCAAAGCAGGAGGACTTTGGGTCACCACAGCCATATTCATATTATCCTGAACACATATTTGAGCTTCCATATTCATTAAAACATAAAAGTACAAAGTGTTATGAAGAGTACACAGTTAAAAGCTTTGAATCAAAAGCATGTGAGTAATATAGTGTTAATTATCAAAATAATTAATATTATTACTAAAAAGAAAAATTTGTTGCATTAAATATAATACATACAAATAAATAAATAATTTATGTCCTTTACAGTTTTGCCAGAAAGCAAGCCACATAGTGCGGTAGATGTAAAAGTAATCCAAAGTCCAATTTCATTGCTATCAATAACGTCAGCTAGTTCTCCATATGAAAATACATTGAATTTCCCTAGGCTTAATGTGCCTAGGGACATTAAAATACCAACATCTCAATTTACAGATGTTAATGTTAAGGTAATATACATACTTAGGGGTTTTTGCTAAGTAACTATTAAAACAAACTTTTTTTGCTTTATTTTGTTCAGTACCTATTAAAGTACTAAATTAAAATATTTACTTTATTTGTTAAGTAACTATTAAAATGGCTATGGCTATGACTTTTTTAGTCCATTTTGTTGAATAGCTATTTGACTGTTAAGTTCAAAATGTATATTCTGAACCTCAAATTCATTTTCTTGCACAGTAAAGTTTTAAATTCAATGTTTTATGCATCAAATCTCGAATTTATACAGAAAGAGGAAAACAGTGTGTCTTGACACTAGGTTCTCACTATCTTCCTCGCATAGATAGACCCTATCTATCTATGCGAGATAAAGTGTGAAGCTGAAACAATGCTTCTATACTATCATAGTATATAGAATTCATTTTTTTTAGCTTTTATAGCACAATATATATTAAAAAATCTAGAAACAAAATAATTACTTTAATAAAACTTAAATGATATAGGTATCTACAGTAAGTACAAATGAATCTGATATCAAAGAAGTGTTTAGAAGACAACCAGATGAATCTATGGATATATGGGAAATTGCTTCACAAATTGATAAACATATACCTGATGATATTTGGGATGTTGTTTGTAAGTGATTTACTTAATTCAACTTAAGACTGTGTGATTCTTGTATTTATTATTAATATGAAATTATGTAGTTTATTGAAAATTAAATTTACTAATTTAGAGGCCACAGTTTTGAAGTGAGACCATATCTCATTATTAACGCAATTGGTTGTGGGTTCCATTCCCATTTGAGGAATGAATGAATTTAAAATTATTTTCATTTCTTCGTGAGTGGTTGAGTAAGTATTTTCCATTCATTAACTAAAATTAATCAAATATTACTCATATTTGATTTTTTTTAAAAAAGAAATTTAACCTTTTTTTTTGGTAATGAAGGTACTACTGATAGAACCAAGTGAGGTCTTTTCCAGTTTGGTTTAGTACCCATTAATCTAATAATGAATGAAAGTTTAGGTACTTAGATATTTTTACAATTTCTATTAATTTCATAATATTTTTTATAGCAAAGATGCCACCAGTTAATGAAAGGCAATTAATAGCAACCTCACCAAGAGAAATGAAACTTTGGAGAGAATTATATGGAAATGAACTGTCAGAGCTTAGTGTTATATCTGAGAAACAATTTATTAGGCATACCATGTATTTGATAAGTAAGTTATTTATAAACATGTTATGCTATTAAATATCTAGTTCTAAAAGTTTCTTAATATGGCTACACTCAATGGTTAAATTCTATTATAAAGCAATAAAATAAATGAGGATAGAAATTAAAAGGTACATGCTTAATATATTGTCTGATTGTATATAAAAACGCCTGTCGTGGCGCAGAGGCACAAGCGTGCGACTGTAAACGCGACAGGTTGTGGGTTCGATTCCCACTCCAGGAAATGTAAAATTTAGTATTTTCATTTCTTGGGTTTGGTAACAAGGCAAAGCGCGGCGTTGAGTTCCGCCACTCAACACGCAATGGCTCAATTCGGCGGAAAGTGGGGAACGGAATTGTTGGAAGATAATGGAGTGTCCTAACACTAGGTTTTCTGGTTTCCCCTGCCTACCTCGCTTACCCCTATGCGGGATACAGCGTGAAGTTGAAAAAAAAAAATTGTATATAAATCTGACAGCAAGAAAGGTTATAAGATTTAAATAAATAGATATGATTCAAGCTAATAAAAGTAAGTTAACATTAATGATCAATATATTAGAGCTATATGATTATTTCCTAGAGAGTTTGATTCTTCCCTGTTTATATATATATGTTTATTTAAACTTTATTACACCAACAAAATGAATAGAACACACAAGAAAAAATGATTATTCCTCTTTGTATATTACCTATAGCAATTATATAAAACAAGAAGTTCATAAAAAAACTTACTTCCAGTTGGTGTAGAAACCAAATCATTCCCATTTTGTATGGAATCAAACTGTTTTTACATGCGAGATGATATAGTTTTGGAAGCAATATCAAAAGAACAATTAAAAGGATACATATCACCGTTGCTATTAGTGGGAACTTATTATAGAAGGCTATATAACTTTGCCTTCAATCTCACAGTTGAAGATCATTTTCATAGCAAAGGACTTGTATTTGAGGTATATTTGTTTTTTTTTTTTACTTTTCAGTTTTGAAGTTGTTTTCTGGTATTGTTTAAGTATTAAACTACTTTTTTATTATATGTTTTTGTAAATTTTTCGCCTAGTTAAAATTGTAGATAATTTTTTTGCCCGTTTTTAAACTATTTTAACAAGCTGGCAACTAACTTTTTGATCTTTACATGAACAGAAAGTGAAAATTGCAGACAATATTATTATTATTTTAATTCATTAACTTATTACAATAATTCATTCATCTCTTTTTAGGCAGCAAGAGAAGTTATAAGAAGATATTTGTTAGAATTTCGATTAAAAGCCACAATAGTATATCAAGAGTGTTTTAAAATTACATCTCAAGATCTAAATTGTATGCCAACATTGTTACAAATATTATATCACATGGAGCCAATGAAGTATGAGATTGAAACTATTGCTTCTATATATAAAATGGTTGACATTGGTAAATATGTTTTAATGCACTTTTATTATATGCTCACATAATATTTTTATGTTGATGTAATTATTGCATATTTTTTTAAAAAAAGAATGTTAAACCATTTAAACTGTTAAATATTGCTATTATATGTATTAGAATAAATTGTGGAATTTAATTCTTTGAATTATAATTATATTTTTTAGGATTTTATTACAAAAATACTTTAAATATGTTCTTTTTTTGACATTGATAATTCATTCCTTTTCGTATGATTCAAATTTAGTAGAAAAATTTAATTAGGAGTTTTTTTAACAAAATGACAAAAAATATGAGTTTTAAGGTTTATAATAGGTATGTACTTAAAATCATCACATTCATCCATCTTTGGATTGCCTCATTTGACCCCATATCAATGTTAACATGGCTTATTGGTTTAACATCTTCAAATAAAATAAAGATATTTTTGTGGCTTCAGCTGTATTCCGCACATAGCAGAGTAGGGAGAGGGAACCAGAGAAGTGACAAGACACTCCCTTCTCTTTTAACATTTCCGTTCCCTATTTTCCACAGAATACGGAATTGCGGCATTGCGTCTGAGTGGCGGAACTCAACGCAGCACTTTGCCTTATTACTGACTTTAAATATAATAATTTCATAAATTTTTATGTTAGTTTTGTTTTCAGATTCTGTTGTAATTCCGCAAGGAGCAGAGCTGATGTCGTATCTCTTTAACGAAATATCTCTTGTGACGCACAAACAAACCGCTCTCACTTTGTATGACTCACTTTTTTGTATATGTAGGGTTTATTTTAAGTAAGTATAAAATATTTTTACGTTTTATAGACTAGGTTTTTTAATTCTTATATTGAATTTAAAAAGATTAAATTAAATTGTTATTAGGTAATTTCATTATTTAAAATATATTTTATTTAAATTATTGCTGCTAAATTAAGTATATAATGTAAGAATAATAATTTTATAACGAATTTCTAGATAATGACGTTATTTTTTTTTTTTTAACTTCACGCTGTATCCCGCATATAGCAGGGTAGGCAGAGGGAACCTGACAACCTAGTGTTAAGACACTTCACTCTCTTTCAATAATTCTATTCCCCACTTTCCGCCGAATTGCGGCATTGCGTGCTGAGGTGGCGGAACTCAACGCCGCGCTTTGCCTTGTTACCAAACCCAAGAAATGAAAATATTAAATTTTACATTTCTTGGAGTGGGGATCGAACCCACAACCTGTCGCACACAAGCCTCTGCGCCACGACAGACTATTAATAATAATAACAATATTTTTATTATTATTAATGAAATATGTAATTAATGCATTTAAAAAGTAAAGTGATCCAAATTTCAATCTGACTTGTACATCGGAATTACATCTTCTTTGAGTTCTTTATATCTTTATATGAAAGAATATTTATATTTTCTCTCTTTAAATATTTATATTTTTTATATACTATTTATATTTTCAGATTTATCGAACGTTTTATATTCGAAGG
>JAKGSA010000157.1:261080-296114 GCA_033558755.1 Philaethria dido
ACCTGATGGTAAGTGGTTACCTTCGCCCATGAACATCTACACCACCAGAGATGTTGTAGATGCGTTGCCAACCTAGAGGATAGAGACGGAAGGGGAGGATAATGTAGTAGTCCGCTATCGGAACCACCACATTTTTGGGAAAGAATGGGTGGGAAAGGGGAAAACCTGGCTTACATGCCATCGAACCGGAACACATCACAAGATATTTGGCGGTTCGTCTTTGACATGATAGTGGTCGCGAGCCAGACGGAGGACGAACCTCCTACCACCAAATTTCCCGATTTCAACGCATTTTATTCTCGTTTTTCCCGAATTCTGTCTCTTTAGTGCTTTTCGGTACTTCTCGAGGAACCTACATGATAAATCTATGTTTTCTTCGCTCTATAGTATTGCCTGTGTATAGTATATCGAAGTAAAAGAAAGGTTATTATTAATAATAATAATCATGATACGTAGGTACTAAAACTATATTTCTAAAGAAAATATATTTCTAAAGATTAACATTTCAAAGTAAAAAGTACCTCGGACCAATTAGAATCAGGCTTTAAGTTAATTTATAGAGGTAGATGTAGGTTTCTTGCCAATTTATCAGTGAATTACAAGCACGTATCTTCTTATCTTTCTAGACCTTTTCAATTTTGGTTAGATAGAGCAAGAGGAGCTTGGACAGTAAAGACGAGCGTTAATGCACATTTCTAAGGAGCCCCTTAAGTCTACATAATATATAAGTCCTGTAGTAATGTCGCAAGTCCTAAGCACTGCTTCAAACTTTTCTCTCTGCAATGCGATGGGCCCAGCACCCACTCAGTGAATCTACGGATGGTTAAGAAATTTCTTCTCTTTGAATAATTTGTAATGAATACGTGACCTTCAAATCTATATAATCTGTTTCAGTGCTTAATGGGCGATATTTAAGCATTGTTTTGAGTAATTATTTTAAACTAATTACTCATGACAGGTGACTATTGCATCACTACATGACGCGACAATTGCGTCGCGCGTCTCTGAACGGTGTACATTGCTCAGGTATAGCTAACTAATTTTAATTGTCATAAGGTGATGAATGAAATAGTTATTTCATTATTCAAACAATCACTGTAACATGCTTCTTCTCGATCATATTTATGTAAAAATAACTAATATATTTTGTAGAAATAGTTAATACAACACAAAATTAACCATAAATATAGCTTTATTAATATTAAATGACAAAGAAAATTTTCCTAAAAAAAAGCCCTAAAAGTGTTGGAGTTTTTAGGAAAAACCCTCACTTCATGTTGTTCATGCTTCACACTCATAATAAGTCAGCCACTTACGAACTGCGCCACAATGGCGTCAACTAGCAAAGCAAATAAATATTAGGTACTATTCATAATAATTTCAGTCTTATAATAAAATGAATCTTTGGTAATTTATAACTTTTACCAAAATAATTAATTTTAAAATTATTTATTTTTAACTTCAATTTTGTAGATAAAATAAAATATTATAACTCATTTTATAAATTATAATATGTCGCCATAATATTTACATTTTTATTGAAGTTACTGGGTTGTTAAGAAAAATATTTACAGCTAAATCTTTACACACAAATATAATATATAACATATTTTTATGATTATTGCATGAAGCGTATCACATCCCCAGTACTTTTATGACTACAATATATGTATGTAGTCATACTTTATAATTCGAGTTTATATTCACGTCAGTTCTATATAATTAAAAAATGTAGATAATGTTAATTATTGTGAATATTATGACGTAAAACCTCTTGTCATATGATCTATACATTCTCACGTACGAGCTACGTATGAATATTACCGGATGGTACTAGATTTACAGTCTCAGAGTATTGATTCAGTTGTAATTGACCGACGTGTAAATTGATAAGATGATCGTCATACTCGTACGTAGTATATGCATTGTGTATAAAGTACTTAGTTATAGATTGGATCATCGCAAATATAATAAAATTTTTATTTAAATAAATAAGATGTTATATTAGATAGCTCAATATTTAGTATATTTTATAGAGATTTGTCACTTGTATAGCTTACTTGTAAAGTATTTTAAGAAATGCTATTTTGCAAAACGACACAAGTATAATAGACTTATGGAACCTTATTAATATATATTTTTTTAACTTCACGCTGTATCCCGCATATAGCAGGGTAGACAGAGGGAACAAGAGAATCTAGTGTTAAGACACTCCATTCTCTTCCAACAATTCCGTTCCCCACTTTCCGCCGAATTGAGGCATTGCGTGTTGAGTGGCGGAACTCAACGCCGCGGTTTGCCTTGTTACCAAACCCAAGAAATGAAAATACTAAATTTTACATTTCCTGGAGTGGGGATCGAACCCACAACCTGTCGCATTTACAGTCGCACGCTTGTGTCTCTGCGTCGAATAATAATAACAAATTATTTTAATTTCGTATTTATTTATTTATCCTTTATCGCACACAATACTTTATATAAATGCACAAAAGGCGCATTCGTACAATTTAATCAGCTGGTCCGCTGGATGCTAAATTGTAGAAGTGTGTTGTAGGTTTCTTTAACGATCTACATATAATATCTTTATCTAAATATTATGTCAATAAGTTCTCTTTTTCCTTCACTTTAACATTCTTATCCACTTTTTACAATATTTGCGTATTATTTTCTATTTTCCTCAATAACATATAATGTCTTTGAAATAAGCATGAACTAGCTTAATATGAGATATAATTGACAACTAATTTATTAAAACAAATTAATACGTGACATAAAAACCATAGAACGCTGCAAGAAAGAAAGAAGTGGTACATTAGGAAGTTATTTAGCAATGGGCATTTCTTTATCTCATAGTATATGTACATATGTAATAGTATCGACGTGTCTACCTCCACGTGTTTAAAGTGATAGGATTTGGGGCTCAAGTTTTAATGACAATGGGAGGTAAACGGGAATGGTATGGCAAGGGTCAAGGGTCAAAAAAAAAACTAATGACATAAACCATAATTGGGCTTGGTTATAATATATCCGATTTTAAAGATATGTGTACAATTCAAATACCTATGTAAAACCCAAAGAATTTATATAGACACTTTACTAACTACAATTTTCTAGTAGATAAGAGAATAGCTCAGGAATGGTACTCAACACCATTTACATTTTATGATGAAGTATTTCCATGTGATAAAGAAATCGAACCAAACGATAGTAATAACCGGTTCGCACCAGTAGCAAACACAATTGCTTAGAAACGTACGTGCTCCTTGTAATGTTAATATTTCTACGTTCAATATTTTTTTAAGAATCAATGATATATGTATGTATGTTAGGCGTGCGCAAATAGATTGCCGGATAGAAAAGATACTTACATAGGTAGTGAAGAAAAGAACTGCGTGAAATAATATTTAGCCAGTGGTCGCACGTTCTCTATTAAGCTTGAGACCCATTTAAGACACAATCTTATGGCACGAGGAGACTTTTAGACGAACCGCCAAATATCTTATGATGTGTTCCGGTTCGATGGCATGTAAGCCAGGTTTTCCCATTCCCACCCATCCTTTCCCCAAAATGTGGTGGTTCCGAGAACGGAATACTACATTGTTCTCCTCTTCCATCTGTATCCTCTAGGTTGGCAACGCATCTACAACATCTCTGGTGTTGTAGATGTTCATGGGCGAAGGTATCCACTTACCATCAGGTGGTCCTTCTGCTCGTTTGCCATCCGTTATCCATAAAAAAAAAAAAAAAACGAGGAGACTATATTTTAAATCTGGTTAGTCAATATTAAATTATTGAATAATCATTATTCAAAGTACTAATGGAAATATATTAGACGTAAGACAACAACTAAAACGACGTAGACCTTAAAAAGATTTTTTGTTAATAATTAAATAATATTATTATATATTCCACTGATATATTAACAAGTTAGTTTAACAAATGAAACGTAAACAGCAATAGTCCACAAAATGACAAAATACTACAGTAGTACGTAGTAGTAGCCTTATCACATACTTAAGACTGCTTAGGTCTCACAAAGAAATCAATAAAGATAAATGTAATGTGACAGACATTATGAGGTATATGCTACTTATTAGCCCTTTCATTATCATTTTTCAATGCTTACTATAATAATACCAGAATGGTCATAGAGTCAAAGGGTCTACATGAAGGTTTGAGGCTTTGAAGAATACGTTTTATTTTGACGGATTTTATGCTTATAAACCTATATAGGCAGGCATGTGTACAATTTAAAAAATATATATTTTTGAAATTAAAATATCATAATATCATGTGGTATCATGATAGTGTATCACTTTTGATTTACCTTACGTGGTTTATTAAATCTCTAGGGTGTATGTACAACAATAGGCGCCACGTTGGCGCCGGAGGTACTCGCAGGTCTTCTGCAACCATCCTTGAAGGACGTATCAGATAGCGGAAACTTCAATACAATGAATAACATTTAACTCAATTTACTACAAAAAAGTAATAAGTGCTACATATTAAAGCTAAACGAATTACTCATTTAAAATACTTTTCTTTCGTTTATATATTTAAATTTAGTTATAATTTTTTTATACCTAAGTAAAATTAAAATATAAGATCTTTAATATTTTATACAATAAAAATGTACGTTTTAGCAACCTGCTAAGCAAATGACGAAACGAATTTCCACAATGTTTACCTTTACATCTATCTTAATTATAATATATAGTAATTTTACTAGTGGCGAGATAAAGTTGCAAATTATATATTGATATTGATTTTAGTAAGAGCAAGCCAAGTAAAATAACACGACGTGCCCCTTTTAAGCGAACGGTAATGTGTTTATTGATGTAATATGTAACACGCTGCAAATTGAGTTAATTTTAATGAAGTTGTTATAATTTTTCCTCACAATATCACTTTATGTATGTACGTTCAAATAATATATTTATTTATATTAAGCATCGTACCATAAATTTGGTATCAAAACAGCAACATAATATAATTTTTTGGATAAGGTTTTAATATAGAAATAGAAATTTGAAGCATGTAAAAATATATTTATTTTTTTACATTTTGTTGGGTGGAGAAGTAAAACGTAGAAATGAGTGTCCAAAGATCAGGAAATCATCCATATTATATATGAGTAGAAAAAAGTGAACCCATGACATTGTCCCACTGCGTTACGATGGCAGCTTACAACATTATGATATAAATATATAGTCAACTTTATACATCCAAAGCTTCAAAAAAAGATTAAAAATAACACCAATGTCACGTTCGATAAAAGAACCAAAAATATACCTATGAAAAAATGAAATAGAGAGACAGATGTGCTATTTATCTACATTTAGTTTCTGCAATGACAATAATTAAGATTAATGAGATCTTAAAAAATCCTCGTAAGTAACATCTACTTTCAAAGAAATATATGCATTTTCAGAATTATTCGAATTATTCGATTCAAAAAAGTTTCACAAGCTTTCGTATTATTCTCTTTTTACAAATGGTGTGTATTTTAAGCTTTTTATTTATACTTTGTTTTTATAATAATGTGTTGTAAATATATATTTAATTTTAAATTAAATTTACATAATATGAAATGTAAGTACCTATATGAAAAAAAGAACACAAAATAAACGTGTCGGTCATTTATGATGTTTTGGTAAAGGTCCTCGTATCTATGGACAGCTTATCTTTTATCTTTATTATCTTTAGCGCTTGTCTGCCAATCGTTAAATGAAATGGCGCCATAAAGGTGGTATGTATATGTGGTCAGCAGTAAAGATATCAAAAGATATAATATTAAATTAATAATAATTACAAAAAATAACATTATAGAAATATATTCCTTAAGACAGAAACAAAGCTTTATCAAAAAGTACTTTTTATACAAAAAGTAAAGCTCTAACACATTTAATTTATCTGTTGTAAAAAAGTTCAATATAGAGTTGGCATTCAGAGAATAGTTAATTTAAAATAAATCTACATTTTGGAAAAACACGAAGATATTAAATATTTTTAAGAATTGCTTAAGTTTTAAGCAGTTATTTGATATTTTTTTAATATAAACATATAACCACAATATCTCTATGTCCGGCTAAAAGTAATTATGTCTATCATTATCACATTTGATTATGCTTCTATGTAGGATTTAGTAAATAAATAAATAAATACTTGTGTAATGAATCACACTATGCTTTCTAACATTTTAATCATAAGAATGAAAAAGATACACTAATGAATTACCATAGCTACCTTAATTATTATCAATTAAGCATAAACGTACCTGCATATAAAATTAATTAACGTAAAAAGCTTGTAGGCTACTTAACACTTAAAAGCATTTTAGAGACATACTCCATATAACTCTAGTCTTTAAATATGTTAGGGTAATTTTTTGGATAATTTTATTGAATATATGTAGATATGCAGATTCATACCTGCGTATAAAAAGTGGTAGTTACTTTTGCGCGTCCACGCCATATAAAAACTTCTGTTACCCATTACGTACAGCAATATTCTATATAACAAAAAAGTATATTTATATATTTTTTATTTATTATTATTATTTTTTTCTAACTTCACGCTGTATCCCACATATTGCAGGGTAGGCAGAGGGAACCTGAGAACCTAGTGTTAAGACACTCCTTTCTCTTACAACAATTCTGATCCCCACATTATTAATATATTACTTAATTCGTTCTTTGATTTTGGTTGTAAGGACGGTTGTTGTGAATACGATTTTCGGATCCTCCTTCTATCCCTCATCCATGATGAGTTCTAATTATTTGTAAAATAAATACTTCAAGTATGGTGTTTAACTTTTCCTTACTACGTAATTCTTTTTACTAAACTCAAACAACCAAACGTTCATCATATGTCAAAAAGCCCGCCGTCATTTTCTCGCCTATTTTATTCTTCTTGCCCTCACGTTTAGAAATAACAAAAATAACGTCCTAATTAATTTTAAATTATCAATCACAATATAAACATTAAATATTAGCTACTGAATTTAGTAAAATTATTGTGTGTTTAATTATGAAATACTTGCAAGTATACTATTTATTACATAATCTAACACATATGTTAACTTTTTTTAAATAACCATCTGTGATTTTAATATTTGCTTTAACATATATAATATGGGAATGTGAGTTATAGTTCACGTGCAGTAAGTAAGTTTGGTACCAACAAAAGTAATTGCTAATAAAATTCACCGCTAACACGAACATGTATGACGTACACGTTTCAATATGCTATTTGTGTACTACAAGTTACATGGTATAGTAAATAGAAATGTTGATATATTACTTTCTTTTTTTTTTTTTTATTGATAACGGACGGCAAACGAACAGAAGGACCACCTGATGGTAAGTGGTTACCTTCGCCCATAGACATCTACAACACCAGAGATGTTCTAGATGCGTTGCCAACCTAGAGGATACTGATGGAAGGGGGGACAATGTAGTAGTCCACTATCAGAACCACCACATTTTGGGGAACGGATGGGTGGGAAAGGGGAAAATCTGGCTTACATGCCATCGAACCGGAACACATCATTAGATATTTGGCGGTTCGTCTTTGACATGATAGTGGTCGCGAGCCAGTCGGAGGACGAACCTCCTACCACCTAAAAAGTTATAATTATCCGTTTAGTTATAAGTATTCATTATGTTGAATTTATGTTCTTTAATGTTTATCTATATAGATTTATATGAAAACAAGGCGCACTTAATTTTATAATAAAAAAAAGATATTCCAAAAATAAACCTAAATAATATTAAGAAATGTGTTTACCAATTATAGAGTAATTACAAATCGACTTAGCACGACTTCATCTGATACGTTTCTTACATAAAAAAATAAGAGAAGTAATCTATTATTTTTGTTATCAGTTCTAATTTTTATCTTATTATTAAAAATGTTATCAGTAGGTTGATCATATATTATGATTGATTTGAAAAAAGAAATTTGCAACTTTATTAAACATTTAATAACAGGTTGGTCATCTTTCAAAGTGGTTAACTTCTAATTTAGTTATAATTTGAATTCATATTTAAACTTATTTCTGATATGAACACTGATGTATAACTACTAAATAGAAATGCCGTTGACGCATAAAAAACGCGTTCCCTATATTGCCTTTCTGCATTTCTTCTCCATAATATAAATTACTTATCCGTATACTAAATTTTATACTCTCTATTCTCATAATTTTCTTAATAAGGGAGTCGAAAGTTTTAATTTCTTATGTAGTTATGTTATTATCAACTAAAAGAAAAAAAAAAAAAACTTTGCCTTTAATTTTTACTTTTACCTCAGTTTTTACCTTTATTCAAATAACTTTTATTACAATCTTTCGAGTTTTCGAGACTCCTAAAATGGGGTATGTATATTTTTCACAAATTATACATTGATATGGTAATCACAAAGGTGACTGACAGACACTAAAATAACAAAAAAAAACCTAAGCAACTATTACTCTAAAATGTGATTATTTTATATTTTGTAATCTATTGCTTTTATTACACTTCTATTTCTATTGCATGAAAGAATAACCTGACGTAAGCAGGTCGATAAAAGTCAATGAACTCTCGCAACTTTAGGTTTCGATGGAAAAATACTAAACTTGTTAAGTATAATGTCCTTCCTAAAAGCCTTACGATTTACTGGGACAAAGATAAAAAGTTTCCTATATGTTTATTTTTCTTGTTTATATTGTTTTAAAATCATCACTTTGCACTAACTTCATTACTTCATCACACTTACTTCTACCGAACGTAAAAAAGGAGGCGCTGCTCAATGCATCTGTATTTTTTTCGTGTTAACTCATACCATTTTACTATTATACATTAATCAATTTTGATGACTTCTTATATGATAGCTTATGCTTTTGGGGTAGTTCCATTTAAATTTAGTGAAATTAAGTCGGTTTTATTTTTCTTTTAATATCTTAATCACGAATTTTACTAAACAATTTTTTATTGTAAGCTTTCGCGAATATTTAAGTTTCTTTTCAAGTTTAGCCTTTTTTAGTTTAGTTTTTCTTTTAGAGTTTTTTCCATTTGCATTTAAAAATAAACACTAGTAGCCTTAAAAAAAATGAATGTCAATTCAGTTCTTTAATTATGGCGCTTTGAACCTGCTAGCAAAAATCACTTCGCCAATGTGAACTACACTATGAGAAATTGCATGTTTAAAAAGATCCAGTAGTACTAGATGACCTTCACCTATAACAAAATATTTGCATAGGGGTTACTTAATAGTATGATCTTGCTAATTTATTATTACTATTATTACACAAAAATTTACATAAAGGACAAAACACAAATATTAACAAACTTCGAATATTATGGAGACGGGGAACTTTATGAGGAAGGACATCATATAAATGATGAATAGATTCTTTTTAGTTTTACATACATACGTACATAGCTTCACGCTGTATCCCGCATATAGCAGGGTAGGCAGAGGAATCCTAGTGTTAAGACACTCCGTTCCCCACTTTCAGCCGAATTGAGGCATTGTGTGCTGAGTGGCGGAAATCAACGCCGCGCTTTGCCTTGTTACCAAACCCAGGAAATTAAGAATTCCATTTCCTGGAGTGGCAATCGAACCCACAACCTGTCGCGTTTACAGTCGCACGCTTGTGCCTCTGCGCCACGACAGGCGTTAGGTTTTTAGTTTTATATATTGCTAATACTTTGACAGTACCATAAAAACTTTGCGGCTCGTTTTTCTTCACTTATTAATAGAATTATAAATTTCTTTTTGTTTAATGTTTATTGATAACTTGGTGTTATTAATTGACATAAATTGTCAAAGTCAAAGTCAAAGTCAAATAATTTTATTCAAAATAAGAAGTTACAAGCTTCATTTTTTGAACGTCAAATAATTTACCACCGGTTCACTAAATTTAATGCCTCAGACCTGAGAAGAACTGGCGCAAGAAACTCAGCGGGACTATTTTTTTTTTTTTTTTTATATTCGACAATGGTTTACAATTCTTTATTATTGGCAATGATACCTTTGAAACAGACTGGAGCGAGCATTTCATTCCCAAGGTGTGTTATCATTTATAAAATCACTAATTAGGTAATAACCTTTAACACACAAACGTCTTTTTACATTTTTTTTAAATTGTAAAATGGAAAGTTCTCATGATAATGGAAAGAAGTTATTGTAATTTGAACTTACCTGTGTTTTAAACACATGTGTAATACGTATTTATAAAATGTATTCTAAGACACGTGGCAAGTGAATGCAAATAAATTATTCATAACATTATAACTATTTCTATAAATAAACAAAACGAAAGATAAATTCATCTATTAGATAAAAGCTAGTTTTTTAGTACTTATACTTGTTTATAGCAATAAAATCTATAATACACTCTTTAATTAATATTCATGGACTGTAATTATGTGTCTTTATATGTTATAAAATTAAATAATTCAAGTAAAGAAATTAATAATTACATTAATGAGATAGAAACCTTTGATTAAAAGTAATAAATTTCTAAATAATTCGCATATTGTATTTTAGTTAATATTATCTATTCATGTAGATTTTTTCGCTGTTTTAGACTTATATCATAGCTAAATCAGTAATTTTGTTTGGTGGTAGGAGGTTCGTCCTCCGTCTGGCTCGCGACCACTATCATGTCAAAGACGAACCGCCAAATATCTTATGATGTGTTCCGGTTCGATGTCATGTAAGCCAGGTTTTCCCCTTTCCTACCCATCCTTTCCCCAAAATGTGGTGGTTCCGATAGCGGACTACTACATTATCCTCCCTTTCCATCTGAATCCTCTAGGTTGGCAACGCATCTAGTACATCTCTTGTGTTGTAGATGTTCATGGGCGAAGGTAACCACTTACCATCAGGCGGTCCTTCTGCTCGTTTGCCATCCGATATCCATAAAAAAAAAAAAAAAAAAAAAAATAATAAAGTAAGTATCTGTTAAAACGTGTAAAAATTAAATATTAAAATAAATGTCAAATAACTGTCATAATCAATTACACTGTATAGCGAAATATTCTTAAGATTAGTAATATATATGGCACGTGATTTACTTTATAAAATAGAGAAGCCGATAGATAACACAGCGATTACCGCTGGTCTATATTTACAGCGATGACTGATCGCAGTATATTTTTTATGGTCCCTGTCACGTTTGCACTCGTGGGTGGAAAATATTTACATACTTTATGATACGAAGCAAGTTACAAATATGTCATACAAATAACATTGGCTCCCGAAGGTATAGATCATTTCTCAGATGTAACAATAGTTGTTATTATATAATTGTAGAGCGTATTTTCTTATCGTTATGAATGTCATGCATTTTGCAAGGTAGATATACCTGTTTACTATTTAAGAAAATGTCTACTAATTCAGAACCAACGTATGGAATGAAAAGTGTTCTACATACGCCTATACAGTTACATGCAGGACAAATCTGAGGTGTAATAACAAAGTCGGCAAAGTCCACCTAAGGCAATTTACAAAAACGTATAATAATGCAAGGAAACTATAATTTTGTGAATGGTGTAATGTATTTAATTAAATATTATTTCAATCTGTATTTTAATCCTAAGCTATGTCGGTTAACTTGGAATCTTAAAAAATGTGATGGACTGCGAAAATGGACATGGAAAAGGCAGCCACCTTTGTTATTACCCCTGATATATTTTATTTCAAACTATGCTAGTAACCTACTAGCGGTTTATACTAACTACAGCGGTTAATAATCGATTTTCAGCGCATTCCGTTGTATAGAATTCCATTTGAAATGTTAACAGCGTTTGCCTTATCTTGTGCAGTGAATCTAATTTTTGTCCGTAGAATAACATAAATCATATTATATAAGATCAAAATAAAAAACATAAATTTAATATTTGTTTACTATATTTTGAGACACAATCATCAGTCCGGAAAGAAAATACGACAGGAAGTTTAAATTCACTGATTCACGTAATGTTCTATTTTTATTATTACACATTAGACAGTCACGTTTCTACACACGTTGGAGTTGGACTACCTTAATAGGTAAATACTGAATAATTCAAAATCTTCTTAACTGATACGGATAATTAATATTAGGAAGCGGAGAACGGAGTGTCTTAACATTATGTTATCTGCCAACTTTGTAGTACTGTTTGCGGGAGATATATGAAGCTAAAAAAATATTATAAGGAAGATGTTTATCATATATTTAAAAGGTAATGAAACAAAATTTCCTATTGTGATTATTCCGTGCAAATAAAGAACACTCTGGAGTATTTTTTAATATCGCACGATAAAATTCTTATCTTGATAGATTGTGTTATGAAACTTCGTTTAATTCCTAATAGCTCTAGCCCACCGAACACAGTGGTATCATTAGATAAAAATAATAAGTGATTAACCTATATTAACTTTTCATTAACATCATTTTGTGCCAATTTATTTGCTAAAAGGTTTATATTATGAATAATAAAAAAATATATTAATTAAAAAGTGTAGAAAAAGTTATTAGGTGCGAAAGTGGGCAAAGTTGGATCTACTTTGTTGGGTGGATCAATAATAAGTAGGTCATGATGTCAAGGGTGGTCAAATAAAATAGCCAGAAGTTTTTATTATTTTACGTCTACCTTTTTTAATATATTAAGTATACGTAGTTTTTTAACGCCTGTCGTGGCGTTAAAAAAGCTACGTGCGACTGTAAGCGCAACAGGTTATGGGTTCGATTCCCACTCCAGGAAATAAAAATTCTAAGATAATATTTAGTATCTTCATTTCCTGGGTCTGGTAACAAGGCAAAGCGCGGCGTTGAATTCCGTCACTCTGCAGTATCCGGCGGAAAGTGGGGAACGGAATTGTTGAAAGAGGAAGTAGTGTCTTAACACTAGGTTCTCAGGTTCCATCTGCCTACCCTGCTATATGCGGGATACAGCGTGAAGCTAATTTGATTTGTAAAGCTTTTAAACTTCGATTATCTTTACTGAGAGAGAATTAATAATCTTAAATGATCTTTTCTAAACAAAGTCTGATCTACTTCAGTCTATTTAATCTTTAATATGAAAACATAATGCTGTTATGATTGGCTCAACGCCAGTTAGTTTGGGGTGACTTTACCCCTCGGGGTCAAGGCAGCTCGTTTCTAGGTTTACGGGCCAAGGACAAATAAGCCTCTCTAACTGTGTTTACTATTTTACGCTAGGCAATGAAAATTATTGATTATGATCATTTTTTATTTAAAAGGCTACAAATATTTTTGGTTACAAGCTTACAGCTTAAATAAGTGTGAATTGAAATTATTATTTATTTATATTCTGTAGGATTCCTAATCATAAGCTACCTATAATGGTTTTAGATTCTACTCTAGTTGTCACCGGCTTTACAAAAATTCTGTATTAGAGGTAAGTGCAGCATTTTTGTATTAAGTGTAAAATAGAGAACTGAAAATCTTGACTTCACTATATACGGTAGATGCGTTCAAGATTTTGACAAAAGAGAAAACCGACTTCAAATAAAATGCACTGAAAAGTTAAGTTTAGTTTATTACGAATAACTCAAAAATTTAGTAATTTAGTTAAAATCTGACGAGTAGCATCCGATCTTAATTAAATTTAAATGAAACCACATCAAAAGCGTTAGCTATCATATAAAAATGAATCATCAAAATTTGTGCACTCAGTGAAAATTTATGTGGTAACAAGCATAAAAAAATTACAGTCGAATTGACAACCTCCTTTTTAGATGTCGGTTAAGAATATTTTCTCTTGAAATATGAAAATATTGGTAATGTTATACTATACCGAAAATATAGCTTATACGCTCCTATTAAATACAAGCATCGTATTTGTTTTTGTTTTGTCTATAAATAAACCTTTCAGAGCAGACACAGAATAAATAAGCTTTATATAAAAATGTTGATGGCAAAACGTATTGTTTCAGCAATAATTTATAGAAAGCACTTAAATTTGTTAACTGCGCCAAGACTTTTACGTCACGTGGGAAACTATGTAACGAGTGTTACTTTACAAATGTTTATATGTATAAATGTAGTTATTTTTGTAGTATTATTTCAGTTTTAGGTAATTATGAAAATTATAGGAATGAAGATCTGTCGTGGCGCAGAGGCACAAGCATGCGACTGTATACGCGACAGGTTGTGGGTTCGATTCCCACTCCAGGGAATGAAGTATTTTCATTTTCTGGGTTTGGTAACAAGGCAAAGCACATCTTTGAGTTCCGCTACTCAACACGCAATGCCTTAATCTGGCGCAAAGGGGGGAACGGAATTCTTGAAAAAGAACGGAGTGTCTTAATACTAGGTTCTCAGGTTCCCTCTGCCTACCCTGCTATATGCGGGATATAGCGTGATGTTAAAAAAAATAATAAGAATAATGATTTAATAATACTATCAATTATTCAGTATTGTTTTAAGAAGCTTCCCAGTGATGGTATTGTGTTATTTCAAAGACTCTACTATACCACAATTAAAAAATATTGTAAGTAGAGCTGGTAATAAAGTTCTATGAAATTCAGTCTGAGTTTGATTGTAAATAATTGAAAAATGTTTAAGTACGAATACTTTTATCAATATCTTTTTAACTTCACGCTGTATCACGCATATAGCAGGGTAGGCAGAGGGAACCAGAGAATCTAGTGTTAATAGACTCCATTCTTTTTCAACAATTCCGTTCCCCCTTTCCGCTGAATTGAGGCAATGCGTGTTGAGTGGCGGAACTCAACGCCGCGCTTTGCCTTCTTACCAAACCCAAGAAATGAAAATACTAAATTTTACATTTCCGGGAGTGGGAATCGAACCCACAACCTGTCGCGTTTACAGTCGCACGCTTCTGCCTCTGCGCCGCGACACGTGTTATACATTAAAAATATCTTATTTTTGTTAATTCATGCGTAACCCTAATATTCATTACATAGCATTTTGGCACATTTCCTGGCTTTCTTGGTTCCTCATTATAGAAATATCGGCTGTATCGTAAAAATAGATGATCACGTGCGTTTGTACGTGAATGTTTGAAGTAAATACTATAGTACGTTACATATTTTAAATATAAAACAGCTTTAAGCACGAAATACGTTTAAATAAAAGAAAGGGTTCATTGGTGCTTTTGATGATACTTTAAATCACTTACAACATTGTAAAGGACTTTATGTTTTATGCCTGCTAAAGAAGTGCTACTATTGCTTGGCAACCAATTGTTTATTTTTATATCTTTTCTACGCCGCACTGATATAGACTTGCCAAGCAATATAAACGCCAGGCAAAGAATTTACTAACGCTAAATTTGCTTTGCCAATTTTTTTAAATTACTTCATAAAAAATCTTTTAGGTAAATATGTTTTATATTTTTTTTTTTTTTTATTGATAACGGACGGCAAACGAGCAGAAGGACCACCTGATGGTAAGTGGTTACCTTCGCCCATAGACATCTTGCCAACCTAGAGGATACTGATGGAAGGGGGGACAATGTAGTAGTCCACTATCAGAACCACCACATTTTGGGGAAAGGATGGGTGGGAAAGGGGAAAATCTGGCTTACATGCCATCGAACCGGAACACATCATTAGATATTTGGCGGTTCGTCTTTGACATGATAGTGGTCGCGAGCCAGTCGGAGGACGAACCTCCTACCACCTACCAAAGGTATGGTATAGAGACTGTCAAAACACAACAGCTTATAATCATAAGTCTTAAGATAAGACTTTTCTTGAGTATTGTATATTTTGATGCCGACCTCCAGTTGGACGTGTCATTGCTGCGAGGCAGCGCTATGTGACGTCGAGTAGAGGAAGTGGCGAATTTATAAATTTTCTTTATCATTGAAGTCTAAGATCTCTTTTGCACTCGTTTATATGAGCTTCCAGTCTATTAACACGCAAGGTTTGACCTAGTTAAATTTTCTTCTCTTGTCTTACACAGTTTTGTCTAAATATCTACGTTAATTTTATGGTCTTTAAAAATATGTACAGTTACCTATGAATGACATCAACGAGTTTCTCCATATGTGCGTAAAAACACATTGTCTTAACATTTATCTCACTTTATATAAAATTTTCAAGCATGTGGAAGTTAATTTAATGAATTCAATATTCTCTAAATTCGCACGAAGCGGAGTTCGAAGTGCCATGACACTACGTTTTTGTTATATAGGGTAGTGACCCTGCTATGCGAACCCTGCTATATAACTATAGGTAACATACGCATAATGTTAAAAACATACGAGTAAGGGACTAAACCAAAGGGCATCAAAACTTTTCTTACTCATCGGTTATTAACTACAACAAGATGTATTTGTATAATGTTGTCATTTATAACTTATGTAGCAATAATGTATAACAATAGAGATGTTTTATAATATTAAAAAACCGCATTTCTAGAGGATTCCTCATAATTAAATTACCATATTGTATTTCAGTTTAACCGCGTGATAATGTTTTCATACTAATGATATATTGAGTTATTTTTTACAAGAGCTCACGAGTTAGATATAAAATTTCATTCCAACACTTTGACTTTGTGTTGATTTTATTGACAATATTAATACTTTGTTTTGTACATGTGTTCAAGCAGTGATAATATATTTTTTTATTTCGCTTATTTTCCCGCGTATAGCAGTCAGTATGTGCAGAGAAAATCCAGTAATAAGACACTATGTTGTGTTTTTGAGGCCAATTTCAAGATTTTACCTGTCGGTTGATAGAGCTGAACGCCATGTTTATTTAAGTATGCCAAAGCAAAATAGAGAATAATTAAATGTTACTCCCCTGAATGGGGATGTACTCACAACCAAGATGCGTTTACTGTCGCATACTGTCACGCTGAGCTATAATAGCCTTTACACTACTTTATCTACTTCATGTTGATTGACAGTTATTATTTTGTTTTGTATACTTGTTAAGGATGATGATAAATCATGTTACCGAAATAAATGACGTTCGTTCATTTGAACGAGTTAACGGGTCACTACGCATATTTAAATATCAAGGAAGCGTAAATAACAATCCAGAAATAAGTTCCCATTACGCAGAGGACGCACCAGCTCACACCCGTGGAATCTGACCCCAACCGCCTCAATAAATTAATAACTATATAGGCGCAAATAATTTAAAACATTTAACTATTCTCGGCAATGCTGTAGAACAACGTCAGGCTGTACAGGCGGAGGTTGTAGGTTTGATTCCCACGCGGGAAAATTACCACATCGACACTCAAGGTGCAATTCCAAAAATAGGCGGAAAATGAAGGAGTGTCTGTCTCTCCGTATCTGCTTACACGTGGAATCTTCCACGTAAAAAAATAAACTATACCTACCATAAATAAATTGCCAATTTTATATAAAAAATAACTTTAAGTTAAAATTATTATTTTTGAAGTGTCCAAAATACAATTTCTTCACGAGCCGGAAAATTGTAAGATTTATCATAAACACGTGCCTAACTCATTAAGAAGGTCAATGTGGCTATATAATATTATGTTATATTTAGTACCAAGTAGTGTAAATCAGTTGAACGCGCCACACATTATGTATCATGAATATGAAAACATTTTCTTTATTGTAAACTCAGTTCTCATTCTTTATTTTATGTAAAGAAATTTAAATACAAAAAGGCCCATTTACAATGTTTTTGTATGTGAAAATTACGGTAAAGTTATTATAAATTTTTGTTATATTCTTTTGTAATGTTTCAGTGCTAAATACTGTTTTCCAAAGCGTATGATTTGAAGTACTTTTTGATTAACATTGCTAGTTAATAGTACTTTTAACTGGTTATTAGTTTTAATTGTTGCGTTTATTGGTATTATAATTAAGTATTATAATTCTTCTGCCAGCAATTAACATAAATCTCTGTTTACTATTTACAACAAGAATTAAGTACGAGTGGATTACATCTAATCTACTTAACTAAAATAAACTGAAAATTATGAGTTACTGTAA
This sequence comes from Philaethria dido, assembly GCA_033558755.1. NCBI lineage: Eukaryota > Metazoa > Arthropoda > Insecta > Lepidoptera > Nymphalidae > Philaethria > Philaethria dido. The sequence continues at coordinate 279,026 of JAKGSA010000157.1, forward strand.
TTACATGAGTAATAAACTTTCAAAAAGATTAAAAAAATAAATCTTATTCTAGTCTTTACAAGAAATGAATAATTAAGTGACAATAAAATTAAAGATAACTTATTACATTGTTGTAAGTACAATGAAAGAATAACTTAACATAGAAGAGAGTTATACATTTTTCGATTCTAGCGTTTCTTTAGTAGGTACAACGACGGATCCCTCGATTGGCAATAACAATGAAAAAGCGATAAGCATAACATGCACTGGATTCATGATATTATGACCTTGTGTATTGCCAATGCGTTCAAATTTTAATGCCTCTTCGTAGCTTGGAATATTGTCAAGATATGTTCAGCGTTTGTACTACTATTGATTATAAGTTGGAAATACATGTTGCCTTATATGTACGGGATATTAATGTAATATGTTTATTTTTACATGCTTATATTATTTTCGTTGAGTTTATTACTAACATATAAAAAAATATGATAATTTGGTATCATTGTTTATTATTTCAAAAATTAATGTGTTGTTATGATAATGACAGTTTTCCTATTAAAACAGTGATATCTACAAAAATGAAGCATCATTATCCACCTAAGTACACCTACAGCTAATTTCGTTTCAACTATCAGACAATAAGGCCTGGAATAAGTTGGCAAATACTTAACAATACAAGTTACCGTCAGATAAAAACCACACAATTTACATAACTGCTTATAAACACTGTCACTGCACCTTTTTCAAATTCAATAGATTCATTCTATGCTCTATATGAGATATAATAAAGTTTAAATTCCTTTATTAAAAGTATTACAAAAAATAATATAGCATTCATCGTCGATGTCTCCGTTCGGCCTTGTTCGCCACGTGCTTGCGTTTTAGCACAAACTTGTCCTACTTTGCAGAGGAAAGGTTGTATTATTGAGCTGTGTATATGTACGTACGTGTATTATGCTATTTGAAAGTATTTAGTGGGTAAAACTGTAATAGTGACCTAGTCTAATTCGCAAGCATTTGTTTAAGAAAATTAATTTTCATTGCTCTACATATTGAAATAGGTCAAAAGAAATAAACATTCTTGCAATTAAGTATTATTTGGGGTTACGTTTACTTTCGATGTCAGTAAGACAAACAAAAATTAAAAAAATGTTACATGTAGCCAGATTTTTCTGTACAAATATGACTGCGTCTGCGCAGCACAGGTACGAAATAGAAAGCCCGTCTAGCCGGTCGACGACCTTTTAGACAGCCGCCGATCCACCATTAGAGGAGCGCTTGCTATACTTATATTGACTTGAGCTATAAGCATTGGAAAACTACCAACCGATCTATATTACGACCGATGGCAACGACTTAGCTGTATTTAAAAAAAAAAAACTAATTTAAATACCATATTTTTGTTTTATAACTGTATATAATTATTATATTTTTTTATTTACTTTATATATACTTACTTATACCATTTTTTACTATATTTTCAAGATATAAGAACATTTTGTCATAGTTAAGTCACTCTGTTCTCCATTTACTAGGTACCAGAGTCCATCTATAACAGTGCCTATCTATACTTGGCAAACATTTTGTAAATATTAATATTGTAACGAGAATTTGAACCCACAATCAGTGTAGTTTATCATTCTCAACTGCACTATGACGACGTCAGATTGCGTTCACACACAATTAACATAAAGTATCAGTTTAATCCGGGTTTTTTAAATATTCACGAAAAAAATATCTATTTATAGACACTAAAAATATTTCGTTCAAATATAGCTAAATAAAATAGAAAGCACAAGGTCGAAGTGATTCATTCGTGTTTGAAATTGAACTTCAACCTACAAAATGTTAGTGAAAAATGTTATTTATATTTATTTCGTCCATACACAAACATAGCAGGAATATATTTAGGTAATCCAAAGGAATACACATTTTTTAATATATATACTTACTATATATTAAGGTATATATACGATATTACTCGTAATACTATGAAAATTCTAAAAATATATGTTCTTCATTTTTATAAGAAATATTTTATCCTATATAACAAAATATTTAACTACATACGTCATAATTTTTTTAAAAATCTAATACTTTTATAGTTACAGTTATAAATATAGAATGGTTTAAAAATGTATTACATTTTTCATTTAACATCTGACCTTTCTTTGTAGGAACTGAAAACAATTATTCTTCGAGTGGAAAGAATTCAACAATATTTGTTGTAACTATTTAATAAATATTTTACTTACTAATATAATTTTATTAACTATAATTTTTATTTGTAATAATAAATATTGTATTATATTATTTTGACAAAAGTTTAAGAAATGAAATACTTCTGAAGAAAATTATGAATATTTTTTGGTCAACATAGATATGCATTTATTTATATCCTTTGATTTTCTGAACAAAGTCGAATTTGTAAATCCCAGTCTATTCATTTTATATATTTAAATAATTCCAACTGAATAATATTGAATTGGAAACTGTATATATTGAGACCATAGTTTCACAGTGGTACAGCGTTTGACCGCAAAAGCGATTAATTGTGGGTTCGATCCCCACTTGGGGTAATGTTTATATTTGACTATTTTAATTTCCTCGTTCTGATTCTTATCAGAAAGCAAAGCATTTCACTGAGCCCCTCAATTCAACATGCAATGACTCGATTTCGGGTGCAAAGTGAAGAACGGTATGTCTTGATACTAAGTTTAAATTTGTCTCTATTATCTATATATTAAGACGTGAAGTAAAAACTTTGTATATCTTTTTACGAAAATTACGCGGATAGAGGTGCATGAATCTTGGTACACTTATAGCTTAGCGAAGGAATGCAGAATAATAATATATTTTTTTTAAAATTATGCAAAAAATATATTAAATTAATAAAATAAATGTTACACACACTATCATGGTTTGACATCCATGTTTATATAGTGACATATACGTTGCTAGGCAACACGTTGTTAACTGGGACACTAGTTTGGGAAAAAGCGTGAAGCTGAGGACTCTATATTGTTTAGGTTGTTACCCTAAATGATTGATTTTAGTTTAGATTTTATTAAGTAGGTTACTTCGTGCAACATATTTCTTTTTATTGTGTCTACCAAATTCTAATTCCTCTAAGCGCTCATTGTAGGTATACAGCTATATTCAATCTCTTACTCATTAAAATCTATTAAGAGGTGGCGATGCAATATGACGACAATGGATAACGTCATTTGAGTAATAAAAAGATAATGAACCTAGTATCTACATGTACATATATAGTTATATACCTACGTACTCATAAGTAATAATGCTTACAATATAGTATGCCTGACCTATCTTCATTTGTATACATTATGATATGCCTCTTTCATACAATTCCAACTCAACATTTAATCGCTTTATATTCAATGTAGAGACGCGATCGTTTCTTGCATGTTGGATTTTAATATGAAGGATTTGCTTTAACAACTATATTAAACTGAAATATAAAATATTTTAGTCTTTAACCGACTCCGTAAAAAGAGGAGGCTCTCAATTAGAATTGATTTTTTTGTGTGCTACCACATAACTTTTTACTGGGTGAAACAATTTTGATGAATCTTTTGTATATTATAGCCAGTGCTTCTGATTCCATGATGTTCCATTTTTAGGTAAGACGTTACGAGTAGTTTCTGAGTTATTCGTAATTACCTTACCCTTTTGTGCATATTATTTGAAGTTTTTTTTTTGTTATTTAAAATCTTAATTATTCTAATAAGGCTGCACACATGATTTTTTTACACTTTGTTCAGTAAAAAAAAAAAAATGTAAGCCATTTTAAAGATATTGCATGTTAAGTGGCTGAATGCCGAGCCTTAGCTAGTTAAGTTGGAAATAAGACCGTGAAACGTCTTTGTTATATTTTTAAATAACATTATTCACCTGACTGGAATTTGAAATGATAACTTACATGTTTCGAGTAACAAAATATTAAAAATGATGTACGAAAATGATGTATGTTGATTAAGCTTTTAATCAATATTTTTTGCGCCAATTTCATTAATGTAAGTCATAATGCATTCTGTAGCTAGTCCAGATTTAAATATTTTACAATAAATTCACTATTGTTATTGTGGGTTCGATTCCCACTCCAGGAAATGTTGGTATTTTTATTTCCTGGGTTTGGTAACAAGGCAAAGCGTGGCGTTCACTTCCGCCACTCAACACGCAATGCCTCAATTTGGCGGAAAGTTGGGAACGGAATTGTTGTAAGAGAATGGAGTGTCTTAACACTAGGTTCTCAGGTTCCCTCTGCCTACCCTGCTATATGCGGGATACAGCGTGAAGTTAAAAAAAAATCACTATTATAAGTATTATTAAAAAGAACTACATAAAAAAAATAGGTGAAATAAGTGTGATTAAATATTTGTAGAGTTAAATGGTGTTAGGAAAAATACAATCTCATTGTATTATGCGATGTATGTACATATTTCTTTATTTCTTCTGAACGAGTACGATCGTGTTTAACATACGAAATGAAGATTTGACCATTTCGTCGCAAAAACTTCGGCCTTGAAATGTTTAGTTCTTCAATAAGAGACATACTTATAACGATATGATTTTATAAGACCTTTAACCAGCTTAACTAAGATGAAGTTAGTTAAACTTTTTGTTTTTAAAATTATAAGAAAATCTTAGTTCTTAGTATAAGTCTCTTAAGATAAGTACATTCATAATTATTCAAACATATCGTCATACTTAAAGAAATATTTAATATTTTTCCATAATTCTATTATTAATTATATTTGAATACTTTTGTTTTTTTTATTAACGTGCTAATTATAACGCCTGTCGTGGCGCAGAGGCACAAGCGTGCGACTGTAAACGCGACAGGTTGTGGGTTCGATTCCGACTCCAGGATTATGGAATTTTTCATTTTCCTGGGTTTGGTAACAAGGCGGAAAGTGGGGAACGGAGTGTCTTAACACTAGGTGTCCTCTGCCTACCCTGCTATATGCGGGATACAGCGTGAAGTATATGTATGTATTATAAGAAAAATAAATAAAAATATATTATTAAAGTTAAAAATAATAAATTGCCATAAACAATGTGAGAAAATTGACATAGGTAAGTAAAAATGAATAAATGTGTGTAAATCATTTTCTTTATTTCTATTTATAAATTTGAACGACACGAGTGCGAGTTATGACCGTTAAAAGTAATTATGCAAGCGCGGTTGCGAGGCGACGGCGACCAGACCGCGACTATCGGGGGCTGCTCCAGTGGTGTGCTGTCGAGGTCATTGCAATATCGATGTCGATGTCAATGTATTAATTATATTTAATATTAATCGATTCTTTTGGGACACTTCACTCTATAATTTGGATTCGTTGCGTATTAATTGGCGGTACTCAATGCCGTGTCTGCCACATCAGTAGCGGTTTCTTCTTTCATAGAAATAAAAGTTCTTGTGTAATGTATTTAAATGCTGTTTTTTTTTTGCTCAACGGTCTTGCAGACTACAGATGTTAAAAGACTTTAGTTGAAGGCTTTTACACTGATTCGCTACTAAGTAGCGTCTAGATAGCACGTGCTTCTTCTAATTAAGATTAACGTTAGTGTGAGTAATTATAACGTTTTATTATAATTATACGTATCTCAAAGTTATAAAGGACATATTTCGTAACTTTCAAGCTCATACCCCCAACAGTCTACAAGGAGGATCGTCACACAATTTAATAGATTTTCGTAAGAACTTCATTTCGCCCAACTCAATTAGAATAATAAATAAAAAGTATGTAATATTGTTTATTTGTTTTTATTTTATTTATTTATCTTTATTTTAGCTTCACGCTGTATGCCGCACATAGCAGGGTAGGCAGATGGAACCTGAGAACCTAATGTTAGGATACTCCGGTCTCTTTCAACAATTCCTTTCCCCACTTGTTTTGTCTTTGTTTTTTACGATAACAATTATAGTTTGTGATTTCTTAAATCAAATGGGCAGGGCAGGTAATAATATAACGACTAGTAATCGGAGTAAATCCAAATAATATTTTTAAAATTCAAAAAGTATTTCAAATTACAATAATAGATTTTATAGTTTAAATATTTGCTCACATTCTTTTATTGTGTTGTATTTTACTAAAGTATTCCTAGACTTTTTCAATTGCCTAGCCCGTCACTTAACAATTTTACTACTTTCTAAGCATATTGTATTGTTTTTAGATATTCAGTAACTAAGTATACAATAACTGAAACTGAACTAAAATGATATACTAATAATTGGATTTGAAAGTTTTATATTTTAAATAAGCTAAAATGAGCATTATAGAAAAAATAATATCTATGTTTTTTACATTTGTATAGAAGAAACTCCTTTTTAATTCCATGTATTCATCAAGCGGGCACAGGCCTTATCTGTATAATTAATTTGAATTAAGAGGAGCTCGCTGCAGCGCCTGGGACTCAAATGTAGGTCGACTAAGTTTGAAGGGCTTTTTATTATTAAAAGGTGACAAGCGAACAGAAGGAGAAGAAGGGAAGGAGCACTTGATAGTAAGTAGTTACTTTCGCCTATGAACATCTACAATCCCAGAGGAGTTGTGGATGTGTTGCTGAATTCGAACTGGCCGGTGTTGAATGGAGCTGTACTCCACATGGGGACGGATCTGGGCTTTCTAAAGCAGAAGTCTATGTCCAGATGAGAAATACTGTTTCGCCCTATTCAACACCTCGAGCTTTTTCGAAGCTAATTATGCTTTGCTCTGCAAATGACCACTAAACTGGACCTCATTCGATATATCGACCCTAAGGATGCGAATACTTTTAAAAGAGGGTCTTTTTTGTGATAAATGCGCAAATTTGTGTCTTCTGTGGACATATTATTAAATTACACAAGGTTATGTTAACCTTAAAAGACCTGCTCTAAGGAAAACTTTCATCTACTCCAATGACGAATTTCAGATACAAGTTTTATTCTTCGTTATTCCACCTCAGCGCGAGAGTTACTAGCCCGGCCAGTATGACGGACATCACCCGTGCTGTCATCCGCACAACAATGAATGCTGTTGGAATGCAACATGACGTTGATATGCATATTCTAAACCTATTCCTTTTTAATTCATCAGTAAGGTACTTCTTGACTTTAAAATGATGATCTTTAGAAATATTTGTTTCTCACGGAAGTATTGTTAAAAAATTGTTAAAAATTAATTCCATTTTCATGGCTTGGGTTCATACTTTAGAATGCTTATTATATATATAAGATTCCCAACAATATAAAAAATTCATCATAGATTTCTTGATTTATCGATAGCATAGAGCAGGTAAGTGCGCATGCCTACTTTAAGTTTCATTGTCGGCAGTGGAAATTTCCACGCTTAAGTATGTAACCTTCCTCTGTACTCTTCTAACACCTTCTCCAGCGTATAGCTTTGTTTCATTCTATCTGAGTTAACGCAGACGCTCTGACCTAACTGGTTCGCACTGCTCGCACTTACCGAACTTATATCTAGCCTTCCCTTTCACCGTTCTATTTTACGAATAGCTTTGTGTTATGTATACTTCTCGGTCGTCGCCAAATGATTTTTGTTAGCTGTCTTTCTCACTGCTTGAATGGAGCAAAATTAAATGTTTTCTTATGAGCTACAGCTTTAAATCAGACAAAATACTACGAGCACGTGGTAAGGTTAACGACTGATAAAAGATAATATAAATAAACAATGAACACATGACTGACATGTGCTTTTTGCGCTATTTAACACGTATTTTAAAAAAAAAATCCGTTTTTCTTTAATTCATTTTGATTCAAATAAGTATATAATAAAATATGAGTATAATGCAATTTATTGTTTTATGTTATCTTTATAGAAAAGTTATTGCCTGTAATCTATACCTCAATCAAAAGTGTTCAGATAACTAACTGTAGAGTAGACTTCTGCTTAATACCTACATATAGGTACATATGTTTCTAATAGCTTCAAAAATTGTACATTTAAAGGGATATTACATTTTCTATTTATAAGTCTTAAATGAATTTATGCTTATTATTTAGACCTTGTTTCTAGAAGATTCTCTTAAAAGTAAATGTATACCCATTTAGATTGGCGATCTTGTCTGTCAATTTGGAACAATTAACTCGTATGGTTACTATGTACTTATATTATGTTATATCGTATATGACATGATTTCTTTAATAAAGCTCCTTCGAATTGAAATTGAATAAATACCTTCCAAATAAATACATCTCTTACTTAGACTTCGATTTAAGATTTTAATAAATAATTGATTGCTATACATACTTTATTTTGAATATATTTTTTTAAATAATTTTTTTATATATATTTTTATTATAATATTATTTATTTTTTTTTTTTTTTTTTATTGATAACGGACGGCAAACGAGCAGAAGGACCACCTGATGGTAAGTGGTTACCTTTGCCCATGAACATCTACAACACCAGAGATGTTGTAGATGCGTTGCCGACCACAGGATACAGATAGAAGGGGAGGATAATGTAGTAGTCCGCTATCGGAACCACCACATTTTGGGGAAAGGATGGGTGGGAAAGGGGAAAACCTGAAGAACCTGAAGAATGAAATGCATTCAAAAATAAAATTGTATTAACTGCAATAATTTTCTATCATAAAACAAACGTAGATTTAATTTACATAATTATGCTATAACTTACATATAGCAATGAAATTCTAACACTAGCTGGGTTTTTTCCTAAATCTACGTGAGAAAACGCGTGTCATCTACAATTGCCTTATACTGCAAAACATGACATACCTATTACACTTAACAGAAGTAATTCACTGACTATTCATTCCATAATTTTCCATAAGTAAAAAGCATTTTTACAAATGGTTTACAAATGGTTGTGATACAATACTGATTTATTCACTTTTGACTATAGCTCTACATTTGAATAATGGATTTAAAAAGTATGACAACAGAAAGTACAAGTAATATGTTAAAGTGTTGTTTTTTCTATTAAATATTAAATAAAAAAATATTCTTCTTAAAAATCTGAAAATAGGAAAAGCAACAAAATAGATCATTAAATTTTTTTTTTGAGAACTTCTTGTGGATTCATAGTTTCCACATTGAAAATATAAATTTAAAACAATATATTCGGCGGAAATTGGGAAACGGAATTGTTAAAAGAGAATGGAGTGTCTTAACACTAGGTTCTCTGGTTCCCTCTGCCTACCCCGCTATATGCGGGTTACAGCGTGAAGTTAAAACAATATATTTTGTTATTATGATGTCAGTTACTTTGTTTGGCAACGAAGATTTTGAAAAATCAAAAAATAATAAAGCAACAAAATAAGTCACTAAAATATTTTTTTTCAGAGAAGTTCTTGTGGAGTTGTAGATGCTAGAACCTATGTTCTACATTTAAAATATAAATTAAATTTAATATATTCTGTTGTTATGTTGACAGTTACTTTGTTTGGCAACGAAGATTTTGCAATGTATCTAAACACAGCGTCACAGGCGTCGCGTCGCCGCGCACCCGTGACTTAAAATAACGCAGGAATCCGCCTCCGACGACGTCACAACCATATATTTAAGATAATTCTGGATTATGTACTTAAATATTTATTCGCATAACATTAACATGAATAATATACGGATTATTTTTGATCAAACATAAATAGAAACTTAGAGATAGAATAAAAAGGTGTGAATTGGGTCATGTGGTAAGTTCCTGTGTTCATTTGAAAAAATCTTTAAATATATATTGTTTTTATTTTATTTAGTGTCTTTACAGGACTTAATTCAGTGATATCCATTTTATTGATAGCTTGAATATTGCTATTATAATTACGTTTCAGAACTACGCATGTTACATATAGTAAACAACGACTTACACTTACGATTCTTATATAACAAACGATATAATATACTTACTCTATAGGACGATGCCATTTAATACTATTTTAATCATATAAATTTATAAACAAGTTAGTAGTTTTGTTAGGTGGTAGGAGGTTCGTCCTCCGACTGGCTCGCGACCACTATCATGTCAAAGACGAACCGCCAAATATCTTATGATGTGTTCCGGTTCGATGGCATGTAAGCCAGGTTTTCCCCTTTCCCACCCATCCTTTCCCCTAAATGTGGTGGTTCTGATAGTGGACTACTACATTGTCCCCCCTTCCATCAGTATCCTCTAGGTTGGCAACGCATCTACAACATCTCTGGTGTTGTAGATGTCTATGGGCGAAGGTAACCACTTACCATCAGGTGGTCCTTCTGCTCGTTTGCCGTCTGTTATCAATAAAAAAAAAAAAATCTACATACATTGTAAATTACAGTATTACATAAATACTTATAAATAGCAATTCGAGAAAGCTTTTAGCGATATGATTTTACAAATTGAACTAAATCTAGCATGACGTGGCTAATGAAAAAGCATTCAAAAATTCGCATTAGATTAATAGATATAAGGGATTTAAGTAAAGTGTAAGTGAAAAGTATACATTTTCTAATTTTTTCATGTCAATCAATTGAACGAAGCGTCTGACACTTTTAACTACGTCAGAACAAGCGGTGAAGAATTTTGGCTCTTGGCACCGACAGTGTTTATACCGATTCTTGGCCGTGAATACGGGTAGAGTTCACAGTCACATTTATTTATCTAGCCTAATCTTAGGGTTAAGGTTAGGGTGATAATAAAAATATTGATATTTTGTTATTGTTAGTACTCTATATTTTACTTATTGTTTTTAAATGTTTAAGCGACAAAAATTGATTTTGATAATAAATTCATATATGTACAGCAATTATTTAAGCAGTTTTATCATATAATAGAAATATTTTTAAGACAAATAGCTAATTACTCTAAATCAATAAAAAATTTCAAATCAAAAATTATACTTTTACACTATGAGAAATTAGTCCGTAATTGTAGAGTATTAACAATGCAAATATATGATAATGAACTGCCAGCGTACTCTATCGGTGAATAGTAGAAGGCAAAAAAATATTGTTATTAACGCCATCTATGGTTGAGTAGTATAAAACAAAAATTGTTTTTGACTGGACTGAGCTTACCACGTTTAACGGATAGATGGCGCTTTAGTCATAATTCTCGATTGTACGTATGTTGTAGTTGTTATAGTTTTTAATACTAGATGTCAGTAGCTTATAATTTTATTATTTTGTTACGTGTATTGTTTAAATTATACACCGCTTAAATACGCATATTTTTTATTTATTTTTCTAATTTTGGTCATAAAGAAGAATATTTAATTTAAATAAAGCTAGCTAATACGGTTTACAATATATTATAAGATATCCGGAACATGTCAACGTCAACTGATATTTCGAAAAAAATTATAGCCATTTAGAACGAATGCAAGTTAAATTATAAAATACTTGGATAAAATAACTGTATTAAATTTAGTAGCTAATATTTAAACTTTATATTTTGTGATTAATAATGTAAAATGAACACGAAAGTTATTTTTATTATTTTCGAACGAGAAGGGAAGGGGAATAAAAAAGGCGGGAAAATGACGGCAGATTTTTTGGCATTTTATGAAGATAGTTGAATGTTGGATGAGGTTAACAAGAATAATTACGAAAAAAACAAAGGTAAAGACCGTACTTGAAGTATTTATTAGATTAGATAAAGATTTCTGCTGTAATATCTTAATTGACTTGAAAAACTCAGGTGTTATTAATTAACATGGACTATCAGTTTTCGCTCAGCAACCCATAACTTGTAGTTGACTGGCAGGACAGTCGGCAACCGTCTTTTTTTCTATTCTCTACATTATTTTCTTTCAAATGACCTTAACTTTCACCAAAAAACATATATCTATTAGTAAACAACAATCCATTACATTTGACTAAAAGCGGCTGAAAACATATGTATCTGTAGTGCATCTACACACGCACCGTACGCATTTTAGACTATAAGTTTATTATATTTTATATTGTTATTTGAGGAGGTTAGGAACAAAAGGTGACATTTACGCATTCAGCTTAAAAGTTTTTTTTTTATCGGGCTCGAAACAATGATTTTTATCATGTTGCGATATTTGAGCCACTTGTCTTGTTTATGAGTCCAGATCCATTAACAAAACAATATTTTCAAAGCACGAACCTAATATTCTTGCCAAAATGACCGGTGCAACAAAAAAATAATTTTAAGCATGTTCCTTTTAGTCTTCATTTTTAAACTAGTTTAATCATAGCTAATCTGGGAGGTGTCTGACTGTACGTGATGATCGGTTATCGATCGTCACTCGGGGGATTCTTTAAGATTACATTATTAGAATTTACTAATAACTTCAAAAACTACTTGTTAGATCTTAACTAAATTTGAATGGGACCATATTAAAAGCACTAGCTATCATATAAAAATAGAATCATCAAAATTCACTTAGTATTGGTTCACTTAGTATTAAGTTATTAGGTAATACACATAAAAAAAAAATATTCGAATTGAAAACTTTCGCTTTTTTTAAGTCGGTTAAAAATAAAGAAATGCGTTTGTTAAAATTAGATGAAAAAAACTCTTACGTGAGATATAAAAAAAATTAATAATACACTAAAATTGAGCACGTGTTTTAAAAATTAAACCATCATCTTTAAGTTCAAACTATAGTTCGCGTGGAGAAACAAAATATATGTTTGTAAAAATATATATGTAAATAATATATTCTGACGGAAATTTTACGGAACCAATCTCGATTTACGAGACCATTTTACGGACCATTCTCGTATATATAATCTAATATATATTGCTTTTATCTAAAACTCAACACTACTGTGCTGTATATTCATGTAAAAATATTTTTTATCTAAGACAACAGAGACATATTCAATACGTCCTACTCTAATTACAAATTCAATTTCCATCACACTTGATTACAATACAATTACAATTAGCACGTGTGGGAATGGAGACCCTCTAATAATATCAATTACACGCCTCACGCTGCCCGTCTGTAGATTTCCCTTGATAACAATTCACATAATCGATCTTAAGCAGCCACGTGACTTGTCATCGCATTTATTTATTCATCAGACTATTTGTTCGCAAATATTTAAGATCGTTTCTTTGATAGTAAAATCACGTAGAATTGCTTCTTTTAAATCATGACCAAATTGTTTCTTTTAAAGTCTTGACAACGTTTGTTTTTGGTAAGAACTCTAGCGGATGTCTCAAAAGCTAAATATCTATTACATTCATCTTCGCTAATACTGGTTCTTGTCGTTTGTATAACTTACCTATTTTCGGTCAGTGCTTTGTCTGTTTGTACTAGGTAATGTCAGGAACGAATCAAAATGAACTTTTTTTGTGTATAGCTATTAAGCTAAAAAGATAGTACCAAAGCTATTAGCTTAAAAGATAGACATATACTGTCGCGGACATTTTTTTAGATTATTTCAAGAGGAATAATCATTTCATACATATATTTTTGGTATCTTGAACCGTTTTCACAGCGCACGCAACGGAAGCCCTCATGGATGAATAATTTTCCCCGTTTTTTCCACATTTTCCATGATATCTTCGCTCCTAATAGTTGCAGCGTGATGTTATATAGCCTAAAGCCTTCCTCGATAAATGGTCTATTCAACACAAAAATAATTTTCCAATTCGAACTAGTAGTTCATAAGATCGCGCTATCAAATAAACAAACAAACAAACAAACAAACAAACTCTTCAGCTTTATATATTAGTATAGATAACATGTTAAATTTTCAATAATCGATTTTAACAACCTTGACTTTTAACTATTAAATTAATGTTTGCTGTACTCATACTTAAGATATTTAACGTAATGTTATTATATAAAGAAATTTAAATATTTTGTCATCTTAAATAGTATTGATTTGTATTAGTAGTAGTATTGACTGTTTTCCTGCCTTTGTTATTAGTTGTTAAAGTATTTTCCGAATGCGTATTACTGCCTTTATAAAAAATGTATACATAAGTAGGAAATATCTGAGGAACGCGTAGGGAGCTTTGAGTTGTCCCTAGAGGCTTAAAGGGAACTTTTACACATCGTCCTGCACCTGAGTACCTACATCAGTGGCGGATTTACCACCAAACGAATAGGAACTGACAATTCTTGAGATCAGGGACGACAAAAAAAAATGGGCGGCAGAAACTGAACAACTTATGTCATAAAAATGTATAAAACCGCACAGCATGTATATATTTAAATTTCCATGAATACATTAATGCGGACTTATCTGCCGTACACCTGCGTTAATTTTCTGATAATTTATCACTATAATGTGACACAAAAAGGTTATCGTTTTGTCTTATTTATACGTGATTATCTTTCACGGCTCATTTACATATATACGTTTGGTGGAAGGTAATGTGCCTTACCATGGTATTGATTATTATATTTTGTGTGAAATAATAAAATTAATAGTAAGGGGTGTTAATAAAAATGTTTGTGCTTTTATTGTTTGTATTCCCGAATGTTTGGGGGAGCGTCTCTGCAGAATGTGTTATGTATGGAGAATGTGCAGTAATAGGTGGATTAACAAAGAGCTGCCCAGTCTCACACCCGGCTTTACCTATACTTGATAATTTGTTACAAGAAGATAAAGAACACGTAATAGACACGCTTAGAACAATATGCCCTCATTTATTGTACGATGAAGATGGTAACCAAAAAGAAGATGATGACATTGTTACGTGCTGTGATGCAACGCAACTGCAAGATATAGCTGATAGCTTACAAATAGCTCAAGGTGTTTTCGGGCGGTGTCCAGTATGCATACGTAATTTTGCTCGACAAATTTGTGAAATGAATTGTTCCCCAGAACAGTCAAGATTTGTGAATGTAAGTCAAGATATTACACCTGATGGAACGCCTTATGTTGATGAAATTGACTACAGGGTCTATGAGGATTTCATGACAAATGCACACGCTTCTTGTGCTGGAGTTATGATACCGCAATTGGGAATTCCTGCTATAAACCTCATGTGTGGAAGTGCACCCATATGTACTGCAGATGCTTGGTTTGGTTTTGTTGGAGATGTATCTATAAATCCTTTAGCTCCTGTACAAGTAAACTTTCGCAGATGGCCGACACCGGAAGATTCCATGAATGTGAGAGCGCCATTATGTAACGAAACTTTAGAAGGCGATATAGCGTGTAGTTGTGTTGACTGTCTTGCAAATTGTCCTGTAATCGAATTTGAAATCGAAGACATGTGTAAAGTGCTATCAGTGAACTGTATTGGTTTTTCAGTGGGAATAGTATTTTTTGTTATCACGTTCATATTTTTTACAACGCTGACTTTATTACATTACAAACGAATGAGATGTATCAAATCTGTCGAGACAAATAGTAATTATTCGTATAACGTTAACGTTTTAATTAAATTATTTCAAAGAATATTCCAAAACATAGGTGGATTTTCGGCTAGTAATCCTATATTGGTCATAATGTTAACAACTTGGATTGCTTTCGCTATGTTATTTGGAGTAGCCAATATTAATGTAACTGCAAATCCTTTAGAACTCTGGTCTGCCCCAGAATCTCGTAGCCGTCAAGAGTTAAATTACTTTAACTCTAGGTTTGGTCCGTTTTATAGAGCTTCCCAAGTGTTTTTAACATTTAAAGGATTAGAACCTTTTGAAGTGAATAATGTTACTTATGGGCCTGCATTTAGGATCGAAGCGATTCAAGAATTAGTTAAACTCGAAAATGCTATATTGGACATAGGAAGACAAGATAATTCCGTGACTATAGAGCAGGTATGCTATGCGCCACTACGTACCGCTGGTAGTGACCCTAATCTTGACTTATGTGTGTCAATGTCGGTGTCTACGTATCTTCCTGATAAAAACAATATTAATAATAATACATACCTTAACACTATTCAGAATTGTCTTAATAATTATATTTCGTTGTCATGTATTGCTGCCTGGGGTGGCGGGGCAGATCCAGAAATTACTGTAGGTGGCTATGAAGGTGACAATATTTTGGAAGCCAATACATTACTTATTAACTTTCCTATATCTAACTTTTTGAGAGCGGAAGATTTACAACCTGTTTTGGAATGGGAACAAAAATTTATAGATTTGATGCATGACTATGAACAAAATTGGAAACCTAATTTTGTCGATGTTGCTTATGGTTCCGAACGTTCCATAGAAGATGAAATTCAAAGGATTTCTGAAGCCGAGGCCGTACCTATTGCCATAAGTTATTTACTTATGTTTGTATATGTTATCGTTGCACTTGGCGATATAAGAAGTTTAAAAACTTGCTTAATCGACAGTAAAGTAACAGTAGCTATCGGTTGCATAATTGTTGTGCTCGTTGCCATTTTCTGTGCAATGGGTTTGTTGGGATATCTTAACATTACAATCACTCTTTTAGCCATTAATGTCATTCCATTTTTTATATTATCTGTAGGCATTGATAATGTTTTCCTTATGTTGAGCGAGATAAATGTCGTGAAAAGTAATTTAGAAAAGTACGAAGATTATAAAGAAAACTTTTCTTTTGAAAAAAAGAAGCGTTTTGTGTTTGGTAAAGTCATGAGCAACGTTGGGCCGTCAATGTTTGTGTCTTCAATAACACAAATTACTTGTTTTTCTATTGGCACCCTCTCCAGTCAGCCAGCAGTTAAATCATTTGCAATATTTGCAACATTTGCTTTAATTTTTCTATTTATATTTCAAATAACAACAGTCGTGGCCATTTTAACCATTGATTACAAAAGGGGAACCCAAAATAGATTTGATGTACTATGTTGTATCCGTAAGAAAATATTGAATGACGAAGAACCACTTCAAGATAATCAATATCAAAGTATTACTCAGAGGCTTATGGAGCCTTACGCTAAATTTATATTAAATTGGCGTGTTAAAATTGCAGTGGCTATCATATTTATGGCCTTAGTATCTGTTAGCGTCATTTTAATACCTCAAATTGAAGTAGGACTGGATCAAGAAATGGCATTGCCCCCTGATTCATTTGTTTATAAATATTTACAAGCTGTAAATCAAATTTTACGATTAGGCCCTCCTGTATATTTTGTTCTCAAAGGTGGCCTGAATTTTACTGATCCTGAGCATCAAAATGTTATTTGTGGTGGTAGGCTGTGTAATGCTGATTCTCTTATAACAC
>JAKGSA010000157.1:301102-332868 GCA_033558755.1 Philaethria dido
TATAGAAATTATAATGCATAATATTACATTGAATTTGGTAACAAATTATGTTATTTAAAGAAATGATTTTGTTTGTAAAATTAGTCAATGATTTTTGATATTAATGGATACTCGTACCTAATAATATGTTTTACACAAATTGTAAATATTTAAATAATTAAGTTAAATAAAAGAATAAATTAATGTACGAAGTTTTATTTTTTAACAATATTTGAAAATCAAGGAAGACATCAAAATTAATGTACAGAATGTTTAAAATTAATACAGATACTATGTTAAGTAATCCCGTGATTTTGTTTTTTATTTATTTACAGTTTCTTCTCAATAAATTAAAAGCTATTTAATTCAATATTTAATGTTAAGCTATTTAATTCAGTATTAGTTTAGAATTTGATTTAATTTAAGGTATCTAAGATGGGGTTTTGGATCTTTAGATACAATAATACTTAAATAAGCATTGTTATCAAAGACCTAAAAGGGCCAGTTTTTGAATAATTATTTTTGTCATTCAAGAATCGATCCCGATAATTCTGATGAACCAATTCATACATCTGTTGCTGTATCAAGAGTTAAGTACTAAATTGAAATAAAATTATAATTTTATCATAGATTTTAGTGCTGGCCTGGGTGTCTGTTAGTTTTCATTTTTTTTAGTATTTTTTTAGTTTTTACAGATAAATAGCTCTTAAACTATACCTAATCCACTAATAACATTTGACTAGACAAGTTGTAATATGTATAATAATACAATAACAAATTAGTACGCACGTGAAATGAAATTATACCTAAATTTAGTACCCATTTAAAAGTCTAAAATAATGATTTCTCATAATATATCCGAAATTAATCTTTGCGTTTGACATTTAAATTTACGATTGCTCTTTTAAAAGTAATGATGAGATTCTATGCAAAATTTAGTAAAACTAATTAATGAGTAAGTATTTCTTTCACGCGTCTAAAACATGATTGAGGTATGCAATGTAACATATCGCGAGTCGCAGAATTTCTATTTTAGAAAGCTTCTTATCAGGGGGTAATGTGGGCAACAGTCTCCTGAGGGATGCAAAGGCAGCGTTAAAGGCCTCGACCCTTATTCTTTCCCTCGTTGCGTGTGCTGTGCGGTATTTTAATGTTGCTCGCCGACGACGTCTTCTCTCCTCTCGGGACAGGCCAGCGCAAGGTGATCCAGCCCCGCTAGATAGATATGCTTCCTCTGATAGTGCGCATGGCTCTAGTGTCCTTTCTCTGCTGTAAATGTATATACCATATAATGTTATGTTATATTGAATTGAAAAAGAGAAAAATTATTTTTAATACTCTTTTTGTAGTTTATAAATCTTAAATTTAGCATTTTTTAATATATACCTTGTCTTGTCTATTCATTAATCTATTCATATATGTCTTTAGAAAGGTATATCTTGCTTTGTATATGAGTATCATCTATATGTTTTCATAAAGTAATGAATATACTGTAAAATATACGCATCAACGCATATTTTCATTGACCTTATGATTACACAGCTAATCTTAACTGAAATTATAGGTCCTATAATAAACATCATTCTTGTAGTTGGATAAATTTTGGTTGCCAATTTAAGTATATTGATATAGATTCCTAACATCATGACTATGTTTTTATATAACAGCTATTATCATTAACAGTAGTGCGTATAATAAGGACTGCAAGTTATATTCTATTCGATTATGTACCTCTTCCTAGGCGCTAAGTTCTCTCTGCCTGTAATTGGCAGCAAAGCTTCTCGTCCTTCAGCCAGCATACAAGGCAGAGACCCATCCTCCATGCTGCTAGCACTCTCTAGCCAGCTCTTCATAGTGAATCTAAAACAATATTTTTTATATGAGAATAGTTTTAGAAAATTTGTTTATTAAAAAAATAAACGCTTACTTAAATAGAACCTATAGTAATGACTGAACCAAATTTTCTTTTTAAGATATAGGTACTCTAGCAATATGTATACATAGAAACGAGAAAACAGAGTCTGGCTATGAACATTGTTTGTCTGTTATATTACATCCAAATCGATGAAAAAAATACACCATGCGTATGAAAGTGGTTACTTAAGATGGTAGAAACCCTTTACCGCCGTCGGCACGTTTGTTTTGATTCCTATCAAATGAAATTTGCCGGCCGCAGGGTGCAGATAAATAATACATCACGCGTTCACACCTCGCACTAAGCGAGCTCTTTAGGGGATAATAAATCTGTATTTATTCTTTTTATATCGCCCCAACCCTTAGTAATCGAATCATGTTCACTCACCGTATCGAATCGATTGCGAATTTCCAAACCCTTGACTTTAACTTGCGGAATTCACTAGATTATTGCGTATGTCAAATCATTTTGTCTGATATGTTCATTTATAATAATATAAATTAGCAGAAAATCTGCTGAAATATTCAAAGGACAAATAGTAATTGTTTACCTATTAAACTTTTGACTACTTTACTTACTTTTTACTGATTAACCTTATTAGAAATTATTTTAGGGATTATTGTTACATTTTGGATCATCCAAGTATTTGTTCTATTAAAAAGTAAGATGTTGTTTTAGAAAGACTTCTTAATGCACCTTCCTATTAAAAGCTAAAGCGTAGTTTAAAAAATAAATAATTATCTAAATTATTATTATGCAATTTTTATTCCAACATTAAATTAGTGATAAAGCACTCCGTTTTCTTCTCTTCATGAGTTTAAAAAAGCGAATCGGCCAACTAGCAATCCTGCTATCGGACAGAATTGCAGCTTGGGGTGTTGTTATTTAACACCTCGCTCTATATTACTAGACCAGTGAAGTTTACAGAACTGGAAACCCATATTTTTCCTTACCAGATGAAGATAAATATAATGTAAATAGTTACAATCATATCCTAGTCCCTAATTACTTTTTAAATTTTTTCAAATACGTTTGAGACATTACGACTACCATAATATGTTCATGTAGATTAAAAGTGTAGTTTATTAACTTATATTTGTAAATTAAAAAGAAATTTAAAAAATAGAACTACATCATTAAAAATTGTCAAATGACATATCTACCTATATATTAATACGTGAAGCAAAAACTTTGTACCCCTTTTTACGAAAATTACGCTGACGGAGGAACATGAAACTTGGAATACTTAAAATTTATATAGCGAAGTACAGCATGATAATATTTTTTTAAAATAATCAAAATCAAAATATTCTTTATTCAAATAGGCTATTACTAGCACTTTCGAATGGTCAAGTTACAAAAGGTGTCAGTAGTGTCAGTCCTAACAAAAGCTAACCGGAAGGAAAAAATAATGATTTCATTACCTAACATAAGGCGTAATAAATTCTATACAGTTAGTTTTTTTGCGTTTAATACTAAGTTATTGGCATTAAACCAATGAAGAATTTAAGAATTTCATTTATATTTTATCAATCAAAAATCAATTATCAATTTTATAAATAATAATCAACATTCACTTGAAAGTGTTAAGTTGGTAGGTTTAATCAGCTTTAGAATCTGTATAGGTGATATTTATCCAACCTTATAAAACAAAACGTGATAGATTTCGTTCTTTTAATATTTTTGTGACGAAAAAGTTCTTTCAGTAAACTAAAAAACATTATGAATTAAACAACGCTATTGTCATGTAAATTATAAGTACTTTATTTCAACAAGATGAACACTAAATCGAAATCAGGTGTGAACAAAGTGTTTTAGAGATATTAAACCTATTCCATAGAATAATTCATGATATGAAAAATCTTAAATAATAATATTTCAATTTTTTATTGTTATAACTTCACGCTGTAACCCACATATAGCAGGGTAGGCAAAGGGAACCAGAAAACCTAGTGTTAAGACACTCCATTCTCTTTCTTCAATTCCGTTTCCCACTTTCCGCCGAATTGAGGAACGGAACTCAACACTGCGCTTTGCTTTGTTACCAAACCCAAGAAATAAAAATACTAAATTTTACATTTCCTGGAGTGGGAATCAAACCCACAACCTGTCGCGTTTACAGTCGCACGCTTGTGCCTCTGCGTCACGACAGGTGTTATTTTTGAATCCAATTAAATTAAGATAAAAAAAAAACGATGAAATATTTTTTTTTTTAATATGAAACACAATATGTTAGCATTAACTGACTTTCTATGTAAGTAATAATAATATTTTGAGTGTTGCAAGACACCATACATGCAAGATACCTGCTATAGCAGGTATATCTAAATCAAGTGTAACCTACTAAAGCTACTAAAAGCATGTATTAAATGAGAGAGACTAAAAACTCTAAACAAATGGCATAAATTTTAATACTGTTGGCCATTGAGATTACATTACACTAATTTGTCTATCTCCCTTCGTAATTTAAAAAGAAAATTTTAAAACACAACTTACTTTTTACGTCACAATTGTTAAATTACACATGAGTTTAATTTTATATGGATTAATTGTTCTCTCTATTCTACCACAAAATACGCGAATAAAAGAACTTCGCACAGTCACATCGACATCTTTCACAAATACAGACTGGTCCAGAGGTCAGCATCCCTCAGTATTTATGTCCTCTGAGGGGATGAAATCCGCAAAGAGGGCGGCGCTTAGAGAAGCTTCCGTTTAGGGTACCTTACTGCAGTTTAGGAAACTCTTACATATAAATATTTCTTTAAATCAACTTAAATAGAATATTTTTAAATATTTTTAGTAGCTTTGACGTAAAAAAATAAAAATACATATTTCTGATACTGAGGAGAGGATGGTTTCATAAAAGCTCCAGTATAATGATACTGGGGTTTCTAATATAATAAAAAATATGTAATATTAATATTGTAAAAAAGGATAAAAAATCATATCTTATATTTATTTAATTATTATTTTAATTTGTTCTTATCTATAAAGGTTTACTCTTCATGATCGACCAATACAAGATAACAGAGTACGTAGGTTACTTCCAGAGTCCAAATGATAATATTCTTTTTTATCGTGACAACGTTTATTACGGATTACATATTTGTAAAATTTTACAATAACGTATAAAGAACTAATGTTTAAATTATTACTTTATTTTTGAAAAACAATTTGTTAAGATAATCTCAAAGAAAAGACAAAGTGATGTTACTCTCTATTATATAGTAAGTTAGTAATTAACTCTAGGTTCCCTCGGCCTACCCTGCTATATGCGGGATACAGCGTAAAGCTATGTATGTATGTAATTATTATTTGTAATATAAAATAAAAACATTTTTGTTAGTTTTCTCTTATCTCGTGCAAATGATCCCAACTCCGCCTCTCAACCAATCCGACCAAGCTCCGCCCCTCGCCCAGGACACAGGTGCCGCTGATAATTGATGCTGGTATAAACTTGCTGGATATTGGATCGATAACTTTTCAGCATATGCTCCTTGTTCATGTTTATTTAGTATCGTAAATGTAGTATAAAACATGAATTATTTCAAAAGCTAACACGTATATAAGCTCTATCACATATAAAAATCTGAGTGATTACTATTAATGATTAATATTAATATAAAATATTAATGAGAAGCTTGATTTTTTTTTTTTAATAATTATGTTCAATACTGAGTAGACACTACTAACGTGATATGTTGATACGATAAGATAATTTTAATAAAATAAGCCCCGGAAAGGTTTTTTGAAATTAAATATTTAAATCAAAAAATAAAAATTCACATTCCTAATTTATTACAAATATATATTACATTACCAAAAAAATAAAAATAAGCAGTAATTTTATAATTTTACAAGCTTTTTCGCGAAACTTATACGGATGATGAATTTGTATGAAAGAGGTCGCTTTTCTATAAGTAGATATATCATATTATAGATATAGCGAAACTTATTTTAACTTTAATTTTAGCTACAAACCTAAGTACTTACTTTAAAAATACTTATAAAATAACTTAATTTTATATACGCTGCGTAACATAGAATAAAGTAACTTTATAAACTTAATACAAATAAAAGTTGTAATTAAAAAAAAAAATGTCTTTAATATACCTGTTTACAACAAATAAACAATCATATCTATTGCACTTCTAAAACTGAAAACAAATGATTGCAAATCCTAATGTAAATTTGATGAGGCTTCATTTTCCGATTCGACAAATGTGCCTATAAGCATTAAACGATGAGCTTAAATAAGAATTTCAACGACCGAAAGCTCATGCTACGTCAAAGTAAACTCCTAATATTTGTATTATAATTTATGTAAAGAATCATGTACCGGGCGGCGACATCCGCTAATGGCAGTTGGCATTTCAGTATTAATGCCATAATAATCAGCTATATACAAATACTGCACGGACCCTGAAGGTCACGGTTGTCATCTAGCTTTCTATTTAAGATTTTCTTGACATTTCTATTCGTTGTTATTTTCATTCTACAGGCTAAAGTTATGCTATGGCGTTGGAAGAAGTAAAAGGTCATGGTGAAATAATAACAGGGAGTGAACCGATATGAAATCCGCGCAACAACTATAACGTCTAGTGGGGAATTATATAGTACGGGGTGCAGTAAGCTAGCGGCCAACCTTCAGATTTGAAGAGGCCACCCAAGAAGATATTATGCTAATATTAAATACTGTAATCTACCAAAAATTGTATTGTAAGATAGTTATTTAAAAAAAATGATTAATATTTTTGTTAAGGCTAACATTTTCTTATCGATATAGTAGTAGATTTTTTTACTAAGGAACGGTTTTTGTAAAAGGATAAATGTTGTTTATTTATTATAATATAATTGAATGAAGTCTTATTTACTATAAATAAAAAGTCGTGTCGTAGCCGTCCCTTAAGAACTTACCTACGGCGAAAGCTAATTTTTGTTACTGTGACATCGCATCAGGACGCGCGACAGAGTTAAAATTTCTTAATGTCAAATAAATTACAATCATTCTAAAAACGTTGGTATTATCGCAGTAAAATTAAGATGGGTAGGGCTATATATGGTGATGATGATTTAAAAAGAGCACTTAAAAATGTTAAATTAACAGTTTCTTCAGATATTGTTCTTTTACGCTGAATGTTATGATAAATGAGGAAAAAATTTTTTAGGTTTTTATATAGAGAAAAAAATACATTTAAATGTTTTAAAGTAAAACTTCTTTAAATCGATGTGATTTAAAATTTTACGAAACGAAAAAGCAAGGCTAGAAAATGACAACTTCGTACATATTTAGGTAATTATAATGTTTGTCCCATTAGTCATATAATAGTATAATATTTAGAGTGTAAAGTTATTTGTTAACTTGTTATCTTGTTATATACGGGAAATATATGAAGATAAAAGATTCAGTATTATGATAAATACTACAATCAATATCCTAATCGAAGTTTCACTACGGTATGTGAACTTTACATATATATATATATATATATATATACATTTTAATTAAAATACACAGTATTCATAACAATAATTTGTTGACTTTGAAGTGGGTTTTAAAATTGGATTACGAAATATTTAAATTATATTTACTGTAACACTATTGTGTTTTTATATAAACAACGTTAAATACCTTTATTTTTTTAATTAAAAATATTGAAGTGATTATCAGTTCTTAACGATGAATGATTTCCCTGTGAGGGTCCAGGGTTACAATACAATTCCCCTCCGCCGCTGGGTAGTGTCCCGCAAGAGACGGGTATCTCAGTAGTTTGGTGGTAGGAGGTTCGTTCTCCGACTGGCTCGCGACCACTATCATGTCAAAGACGAACCGCCAAATATCTAATGATGTGTTCCGGTTCGATGATCTTTTACACAACATTGAAACAATATATATATATATATTATAAAATGTTGATATATCTACTAATTTTGACATTCAGAGTAACCAAGTAATATATGCATATTATAATTTTCAGCTTTCTGGAGCGTAACAGGAAATAAGTATTTTATGGCAGGAATACTGTTACATGGCATAAGGGAAATGGTAGTTGCTATAGTTACCGAGCAGTTAGGCCGATATCATTTTCCAAATTTCCCGGCTGCCATAGATAATCATGTGACAATTTTAAATTTTCGATCTTTTTGACGTGTTTACATCATTTTTGACACATTTTATTAAATATTTGTATGGATTTGTTAACAACTGTGATATTTTGGATATAATTTTATGATATTCATTTGTTGCTGCTAAAATGGCTTACAATTTCGATAGCGGACAGGTGAGTTGTGTATTTACCTCCTTTTGGATAATTATTTAGCATAATATAATATCGCTATACATTTTTTAAGGTAGAGCCCTTATGTAATCTCTTAAATTTTTATATAATATAGGGTTTTAATGTGTTCCACTACTTTATTTTCGACAATATTTAATAGCAATAGATTTCTCAAATAGTTTCTATCATTATCGATTATATTTTTTACAATTTTTATTCAACTTGTATAGGTTAATATGTGTGAGCATAAACCAATTTTTCCAAAGGTTTAGATGAAATTTTATGTAGATGGTGATATGATTTATTTGACATACGCTTCAAGGATATTGCATGTTCAATCAAGTATAATTATTTTATACAATAAATCACAGGTTAAAATAGCTCGAGCAACATTAAAAGAGACAAATATTTAACGTAGACTTTCTTATAAAGTATTAGTGGAACGTATGTAAATTTTAACGATTCAGTTTCATTATAACTTTCTTATAGTTTCATTTAGAAAGCTATTACTATATTTAGATTCAATTGTGCACCCTCTGAAGAGATCTGGTCCAACTAATCCCATATATTTTAACACTGCTGCACCTGCAACGCCCATTACCGTCCCCTACTCTATCTGCTAGGAGTATTTTTTATTTGCGAGCAAATTGTAATTCCTTTAATCCAACTTAGATACATCCAATTACATAGTAAACACGTTTTTTATTTCACCCAATTTTTTTGAAAGCTCTTATAATGAAAGCGTTAAAGTAAAAAATTGAACGGCAATACTTTTTATTTGTAACAATGGTCCATTGAAAGGGGGTGATTCTATTTGTTGGAGAATGACTATTTTTCACGCTTTTGTGTACTGTGTTAATCCGTGTTTGACGTCAGCCGGTGGTCTTTAGTTAATAGTTATCATTTATCTATGTTGAGATTTTTATGACACCTAACATAAAGATAGAATACAAATATGATTTAATTAAGCGAAATTAATATTTCTGGTAAATTTGATATGTTAGCTGGGCTAAGACTAAGGCTAAGATTGTTCATCGTAAGTAAACTGAACGTTGTGTCAAGATACTGTTCCCTACTTTCAGGATTTTGCAAACTGAGTATCGGATCCCCATGTCGCGCATTGTTCTCATCAGAGCAAGAACATAAAAGTAATTCCTATATCCATGACCCCCGAGAGGGATCGAACTCATAACTATTGCATTAATACGTTGTTCCGCTGCACCACGATGGCATTTATTTTGTTTATCTTGTTCTGAATTATTTAAATTTAAAATTTATTTTTAAAATGTTTTTTTTTTTCATATCCATATCTCATCTTTAAATATCTTGACTACTGTAATTTCGCATAATATTCGCATAACATTTACAAAACAAATGTGAAATCAAAATTATTACCCGAGGCATTATTTTCCGCCAAAAGTTGTAGATAATAATGAGTAATCATTGAATTCAGCGATTTTTGCTGATATCGAGATAAAGCCTAAACGTTGTTGGGTGACGATTGTATTAACTGTTCTTTATCTTGTACCTTATTAAGTAGTAATTTGCGTAGTCAAGTCAATCAGTTTTCCCATTTTATTCATTTAGAGATACCGTATGTTTGTATAAGTTGAGGCTATCTTAGCTCAGTGGGATTCACACTCAGGGGTTATTTTAAGAGATTATTAAAGAAATTACAGATATTTAAAATGAAAAGCGGAGTGTACTAGGGTCTTTCTGTCTACCCGGGATATGCGGGTTGATGAAGATAGGGAAAAATATCATGTAGGTATCTATTTAAAGCAGCATATGGTCTAACTGGATTAGAGAAATGTTTGAATTTTAAACAAGAAAGAAATGCTTCGAATGAAACTTGAACCCACAATCCAAAACAGCGATACAGTTTTGAGTAAAGTACCTACAATAGATAAATATTAATATATTGCACCACAATGTCCTTGAATCGATTAATGGTATATCTGTATATATGCCTTCATATAACT
The DNA here is from genome assembly GCA_033558755.1 of Philaethria dido. Lineage (NCBI taxonomy): Eukaryota > Metazoa > Arthropoda > Insecta > Lepidoptera > Nymphalidae > Philaethria > Philaethria dido. The sequence continues at coordinate 311,260 of JAKGSA010000157.1, forward strand.
CACAAAAAGTTGGTTAAGCAAGTCGCGTGATTTATGTCCGGAAGTGATGTCGTGACATGGCTGAATTCTTCGAAATCCGACCGCGAATAGCTAGACAATCTACTCCTTGAAAATAGTTCCATAATAGGTGCACATATATAAGTGTGTCAAAGACAAGGACAATACATACTTATTTATTAAGACAAGGACAATACATACTTATATTTATGTAAAGACTACCTATTCAATATTTTCACTGACTCCTAAAAAGGTTGAGGAAATCAATTCGACTGTATTTATTTTATATCTGCTACCTCATAGTTTTTTTTACTGAATAATTCAATTTTGATAATTCTTTTTTTATATTGCTACTGCTTTTGATGTGGTCCCATTGAAATAGTTAAGATCTGACGGGTAGTTTTGGAGTTATTCGTAATAATTTTATTATTTGTAGTGGGTTTTCTTTTTTTTTGTTAAAATATTAATAACGTAAGAATATGATTAGTTCCTTACAACAGATTAGAAAGCTAAAACGTTTCTTTATTCTTGTTTACATCGCTTTTTATTCGTAATGTCTTTTGTTGTTCTTGGATTATTGATTTTATACTATTGTAAAAATATGACTACGATGAAATTCACATTAAGTAGTAGAATTCGTCATCATTTTCCTGCCTAAATACTTGCCTGAGGTATCGTGTATTGTTTCAAAGTCAAACACACGCGGTGACTTTGACTTTGAAAGAATATTTTCTTTGGGTAATCAGTGAAATAAATGTCTATATTGTATTCAATATTTATTTATATACGTTATAAATGTCACTTGTATTTTTCGGGATTCGTTTTCTAAAAATGTTTCCCGTTTCCTAAGTGTGTGAACACTTTACAATTATCGAAAATGCTTAATGAGTAGCATAAATTTTTGCCAAACAATTGTTCTAAGAACTAATGTTTGGTTAGCAGAAATTTGTAAAAATATTTCTACAGTTAAATATTAACAACATAAATAAGTTTAAAAACATATAAGAATTTCGACGCACCCCGATAAGATATGGCTTAGCGATCAGAGTTCTTAGACGGTTACCACGAGGCGCGGCTTTGAGTCCCACTGTGTTCAAATTTTTCTAATAATATCACGTGTATTTCTTATGAGTTGTCTTACTTATAATCAGCCTATCGATTCACTAAATGGACAAAACAACTTCTTAGCTGATTATACAAAATAATTTTAAATCTATTCCTTTTCTTGTTTCATAATTAATGTTGGGATATCATGCGAGTTATATGGTGTGTATTGTTAGAATAGGTAATTTTAGCTTTTAGTTGATTAAGTCTATTTAAGTTCAGGGACGGGACCGTGAACTTTAACGTGACGGTTCCATAAGACGATAATTATGGTTTTGTGTATACGTCTGATATACGAGTAAAATTTTTGAAAAGCTAAATATAAATAATAGAAAAACTGAATTCTTCGTTTTCGCTTGTATTAAAGACTTGCATGCTGGCATCCAGGTGAAGCCCATCGCAATACCTAATGTTGCCAATATAAGTAATACTATACGCCGGAGTGAGAATTGAACCCAAAAACAGAATGCATAATATGCGCCATGAACGATATGTTTACTTGCTCTAGTTAGTACTATCTATAGTAGGTATCATAAATTACATTTATGTATACAAGCACGTGCAAATAATACTTAGTCTATATGTATTTAGTGATGAATTTTAGAAGATCAAAAATATTTAATATGAAAATGTATTGATTTTATTGATATTCTTGATCGGCTCCTATAAGAGTTCGTCCTGATATGAGGCCCAATCCCAATCCAATGAAGGAAATTTATATGAGATAGCGACGGTCGTGTCCGACCAGGCCAACGTGACTCATTGTGACGTCGTTTCACTATAGGGAATGATTATATTTAATTTACTTTAATTTTTTCGCTCTAGTAAGACAAAGTGCGGTGTTGAGTTCCGCCACAACAGGCAATGTCTGGAATTCCGGAGAAAAGCGCAGAAACGACTGTCTTGACGCTAGGTTCTCTCTGGCTGCCCTGCTATGCGGGATAAAACCTGAAGCTGTTTCCTACCAGATGTGCCACGGGGATCATTCAATATTTCAGTATATTTCATATATAATAATTTTTATACATTATTTTCGTGATGATTCAATGCAAAAGTATTCTTTAACTTACTTACTTAACTTCACGCTTTATTCCTAGCGGGGTATTCTTTAACCTTTTTAAAATTATATGTATTTTTTAAAAGGTGACTGAAGGTGACTTGCAACATGAAGGTACTTACAGATTACACAACAAATATATATCTAGAATCTATAAAAAATATATCAATGACAATTGTTGTGCAAGTATAGTGTTTCGATATTATATACTACTTATTAGTATACAATATTAGGTTTTATTTTAACTGTATTGTAGCTATTTCTTAAACATATTATTCAATCTATATTTTTATAATTTTCGTAAAACTTGCAACAATTTGGTTTTTTGCGATAAAAAAGTCAAACTGCAAAAACTAAAAGATAATCACGGCTTGCAGATGAAAATTAAATCGAATTTTGCTCTACAGTAGTAAAGTCAGTAATTTGATATTGCTCTAAAGTTTTATCCATGTAAATGAAGGGTGTAACAAGGATCATTATAAATTATTGTGGCGATTTAAATTGAGCCCAATCATAGAGTGATATTTATGGGGTAAATAATAATTTGCAACCCTTTTGTTGGGAAAAGGGATGATAATTATGATTCCTAGCCCAGTGACGCGTGCATTGACACCTGCTCAATGCGACGCGTGTCACTAATATATGTTTTTAGCCGATTTAATATTAAAGCACAAACCTTCCTTAACAAGTTTTTAGTGCGTATTTAATAAAAAAATATGCAATTTACCGTTGAAGTTGTTATTATTATTGTTATTCTTTCTATTGATGAAATAATGTCGAGAACTGAAAATGCTCGAATTAATGTAATGTTTGTAATATATTCTTTTATATTTACAATATAGGTTTTTAACTAGTTTAGAAATAACTTTTTTGCGATAGTTCCAATATACTATTAATTGCAGTTGAAGAATGAAAAAGATGAACTTCAGTTTCTTTCTTAGCTCTTAACTGATCAATTTCAGTTAATACATAACCTGATGTTAAGCTTTTTGTCGCTCCTGCGCTTTGTCTTACGAGAGCGAAGAAATAACAATAAATTCAATTCAATGAATTCCAAGTGTGGATCGAATCCGCAACCGTCGCGTTTGCAATCAAACGCACTTACACTGCGCCACAGTGGCCACAGTAGTTAGGTATATTGCAGTTAATTAAAGTATTTTTATTATGATTAAATAATAAACTCAATGTCACTTTAAATAAACTAGCGACTCAATGACTTCCATTGCAGATTAATGTTCATACGTAAGTTTAAACATACTTATACCCTAACTACCACGGAGTCGTGACAGCCTTTCGTGTAACGGAAGTTTTGTATGCTTGTAATATTCAAAATATTTGTTTGTTTACTTTTTTTAGTAAAGTTAATGGCAATAACCACAAGTGTCTTAGTTGAGCGATAAAAATAATTTAATGTTACTAATAATGAAAATTTACTTATTTTATATTCAGTAAAACAAAACTCTTAACATACTCTTTAATATATATTTTTACAGTTTAATAGAGAAACAACTCCAAAGCGCCTGGGTAACTGGCAGGTGCCTCGCTGGGCTCCCACTAGGGCTCGTCCTGTCGAAATGAGGCCCAATCCCAAACCTATATGCGATCTAAACGGTCGTTTCCTACCAGGTGCCCCACGGGGATCATCCAAATGCTTTGGCCACTACACTGGAACTTGGGATTTACCAAGAAAAATTACAAGGAAAGTGGGTAAGTATATAAACATACATTAATTTATATATATATTATAAAACATAAAAGCTAACTGAATGGTTGACATACAAAAAACAGTAAACATTCATCCGTGTAGTAGATACGTGTCATGGTATATTCGCGACATAATATTATTACATTTGGGTATGGTCGTAAAATTTCGCAGTTTTATTTGTTAACACGAGCAGGACCGCTTCTTCCTTCGACGTTTTACGTGTTACGAAGTAGTTTACTTTTGCGAGCAGCTATGTTTTGTGAAACAGAAACATACCTTTGTACATACGATTCATATTAATATTTAATTTGCACGCGACTCAAATACTGTGGCTTAAAGTCAGTTAAATTATTATTACTTTAGTTTGAATACAAGTAGTAGGTATGTTTACTGAATTCTATTTTGGTCTCAGCTGAGGAGTTAGCAAAAGAGCCGCCGGATGGAAGGTTCCCAGATTGGGTGAATCTGCGTGTTCAAAGACCTGCAGCAGCACGCATGCGCGCCGGAAAACGCGGTAAAGCGACAGAGGACAAACAACCTCAAGAAGAGCAGACATTCATAGTAAGTGGATCAAACTACACGTGACATTGTATTTTGTTCGTTTTAACATCCGTTTGTTGTTGACCCGTAGTATGTGAAGTAAATCGACATCAATAGCATCACGTGAGTGTCCCTTATAAATATTTATTTGTTACCTTTTTTTTAAGCATAGTACTAATTTCAATAATTGTCTAATTAGGTCTAAAGTGAACCACAGTACTATTATTACATATTTTCCACTATATCGGGATTTTATATTGACTGTTTTATAAATATTATATTTTTTATAGAATTTCCGTTACAAGCGTTTTAAAAAAACAGTCGGTTGTTTTTCAGCGGGAAGAGAACATGTATAACAGTTGACTTTAGTAGGTGGATCGTTTATCCAACAGTTTAAATAAAGTTTTTAGACTAAATTTCAATATAATTATAATCCTAATTATGTAATCTTTAGAATATTATAGAATAGATGCATTATCAGTTTTATTATCACATAAACTAGCAAGCAATTAGGATTGTAAACGTACACCTGCGGATTTTTCTTCGAGATAAGATTGTCATTAATCGTGTCCGATAAAACAATACCTATAGGTATACTTTGTTGCGCAAGGAACACAATTTTTTATACTTTAATACGATAAGCCACAGATAACGTGTGAAATTTAAACAGTCATGATTTTTTCTTTGATTTTATAATTTTTATAATATATCAATATGCATAAAAAATACGAAACAGGACTTAGACACATATACTATGTGTGTTTTCTAAGCTTATGATATAATTACATAGTACCTATACAATTTTTTTACATTTTATTTGAAAAACATTTTAAACTAACAAAGATTACAAATATGTCAATATGTGTATTGTGCATACGAATGAGGTCATATTTGACTAATGTTATTAGTCACACATAGCAGGGTAGAGAATCAAGTCTAGGCACTCCGTTCGCCGCGCTTTATCTTGCCAGTACGGAGATATGAAAATTTAAATATAATCATCCCCCTGACTGGGAAACGAACCCACAACCTAGTGCGTTTATAGTCAGTCAGACGCTTTTTGGTGTAATAATAAAGCTTTTTTAAAACTATTAACCTTTTTTCTTATTACAACACCTATATTATGCGGCGCATGTTGAGAGGATGCACTTTCCTATCTACAGAATATTGGTACCTACATATTACTGAACTTCTCGCTCGGTAATCGAACCCATAACAATATTTAATTTACTTCACAATTGGCCACAATAGCGTCAGATATCTGACGTTGGCTAAATAAAAGATTTTCTTTTAATAATTATAAACAAATATATTGTTATATTGAAAGTAAATATAAAAAAAGCCATGATAATATATTCAATTTTTACAACGAAATTGAAGTAAAATGACGATGCTGAAAGCGATTTTTATTTTTTTACATAAAATAAAACGTCCGTTTCATTCCACATTTTTAAAGTGGATTTAAATATTCATTCTGTTATATTAAGATTATTAATTTTTGTTTTCTTATTTCAGACGAATCTGTGCCCATATCATAAACGTACAAGTAAAAAGAAAAGCTCTAAATGAAGAACAATGTTTATTCATATAATTAATATTTTGATTGTTTTTTGTAATATTTTTCTAAATTCTTGCATGTCTGAACAAAATTAGGAACAAGAAAAGGATCAAGGATCTAAAGGAGTACAAGATACTATATTAGAACAAGACCAACATTGTGATACTGACAAGAGGGACAGCGACAAAGATGATGCGAATTTGGATTTAAATAAAAATAAAAAAGAACCATCGGATAGTGAAGGCCATGGTCCCTACATACCAGGATCGAAAACTGACCCTGAAAAAAGACACGAAAACTACGACCTTTTGGTAAAGGATGCTGTCGAACAGATTCATGGACCACAAGAGGATCCAACAGACAAGTTTTGGCGCAAAGTAGCTGAAAAGGCAAGAAAAAATGGTATTACACATGATAATATGAAATATAACAAAAAAAGCGATACACCAAAGCTTCCTTATGTAAATGTTTCTCAAAATTTCAATTTCGCAAAGAAAATGCACGCGGGAAATTTGGAGCACGAACCATTACCTGATACGTTAGGATATCGCAATCTAACAAAGGTTGGTGAACACAGAGATTCAGATATTATTGTTAAACCTTACGCTATTGGGTGGAAAGGTTATGGAGCGTCAGGACCTACTTGTTGTACTAAAATGCGAGTCCATAGACCTAAAACCTGCGACCCTAAAAAAAGTGAAATAGAAGGAAACGATCATAAACAACGTCCTGCCACGTCTGGTATGGACTTAGGTGGTCAATACAAAAAGCCTATGTCGTTAATGGATCTAGCAATTTGTTGGGATTTCAAAACCGACGACCCGAAGAGAGAGCCAAAGCCGCCGAAACACATCGACGGATCAAATGGATCGTTAGCGCCAGCGGTTTTCACAATGGTTCACACACCTAAAAAAGAAATACATGAGACGGTTTTGGGACACGCATATCCAATATTTAATCAAAATAAAAACTTAGACGATATTGGACATCATAGTGTACCACATTTTGAAAAAGATATGACTAAAGAGAAAAGGAAAGATTCTTGTGAGGTGCAATATTGTCCACAGCATAATGAAACAGAAAAAAGTGTCAAATCTAGATCATCAAGTAGAAAAAGTTCTGCTCAGTCGGGAAACAAAAGCCCCTGTGATGGTATAAATGGTTGTGGTACTCTTTCGGACATAAGCCAAAATTATATGCGTGGTGCTTCTGTGCAAAAAACCAAACCGGTAAAAGAAGCTTGGAATGTTGACAATAAGGTTAAAAATTCGAAATATGATATTAATAGAAATCGCCACAGCTTAGAATCTTATGAAAAAACACCTTTAGCCCAAGGGAAATTGCATCAAAGTTCACCTAACGAATCTCAAATATTGAAGCATTCTTCGAAGGGGTCATCGAAAACAAGCGAAACGTCTAACAGTAAACACAAGAGCTGTAGTTCTTGTAATGGCGTGAAACTGCCTACAGAAAAGAAACAAAAGGATGATTATAAATTCGCTTTCAAAGCTGGAAACCCTAACTCCGTGCAAAGTACCGGATCGAACGATTCAAAGGAACTTAAAATACCAAAAATGCGTCATCCCTATACGAAGAAGTCGTATACGATTCCGACTTTAGCACCTCCTTTTAGTATATGGCGTGATGCAAACGCTACCGGCTACCCGGAGCACTGGAGGCTAGCGAGTGTGTATCAACACGCCTACAAGCCGCCCGACCAACGACGAAAACCTCTTATTGAAAGTGTTTATCAATAAAATGCTTCTTTTTATATCATATAGGTATGTGAGTAAGGTTCCGAAACCATGACGATGCTAATGTTGTACTTATTATTAAATTTCAGTGACAAATGTAGTTATCATTTACACCTGCACTGCTATCTTAATTTTATCAGACATTAGGTATCTCTTGAATACACACAAAGTATGAAAAACATTATAAGTGAATTTTTGTTTTTTATGATTCAAATGAAGTCAAATGTGTTAAAGTTAACTGAATTTAAATAAATAATGAAAAAGAATGGATGAATATAAAATGTTGCTTTTAACTTCACAGATGATTAATAAATCGTATTCGTTTTATAAATAAAATCAATAAATAAAACACAAATACATATACTAACATATGTATACATTTATTAAATTATTAAGGTAGAAATCGTTCATATTCCATGAAAAAGGTGGTCTTTCTGATAGTCTCCCAAGCTTTGATGCAGTACTGGAACCAGCCTTTCTCAGATAGATTTGGTACATTTGTTATTTGATGTCTATTTACACCTAGGAGCAACCACCGGAGGCGTTTCGCTAATTGCTCGAAGTTAAGGTGACCTCGATAAATATCGCGATTGTCTGAAAGTAAAATGAAAATAATAATTATACGCCATCCTAGCACTGTTGCAAAGTATCTAACTGTACCTAATTATCCTGGGTTCGATTTTCATTCATGCTTATATCTTTATATATAAAACCTTTTTTAATAATGACTGACAATATAAAGGCCAAAGAACTGGCATTAATGTAGGAGAAAATTATATTTTACAGTCGAATCTATGGAAAACACAGTTCAAAATAGTAACTTAAGGGTTATAGAGTCCACTTTTAAAATATTATCGTTTCTCTGACCTAGGCAGACAAAGTAAAACGTCTGTTCCACCACGTAACATGCATTTTTTTTCAAATATTTGTATAGATTTTAACAAAAAAAAACACGCTTTAAAATATTTCCTCATTGTGATCGTCTTGGCTTGCTTGTCTTGGATTATACCATGAAAAAAATATATATTGTCATCTTATTCCTACATGAGTGCTTATTTAATGAAGTCGGACTCTTAGAAGTTAGTTAGCGATTATTATCTAAAAAAGGAGGTGGGACATTTTCTTACGTCCATTGGTAAATATATAGAATTCACAGGTGGATCCATCGTACAAGTGTTAAAATAAGGTAAAGCCGGTAACAGCTATATGATATATTCATGTAGGTTCTTACATCATGCGGGATATGCGTGAAGATAAAAAAATACCAAGTGTTTTCTTTGGTATTATGAATCTATTTATCTATATCATTATATCTACATGAATAAAAAGTATTTAATATCACTACTACATTGACAATAAAATTTTATATTTTTTAATCCTATTCTAATACTGAAATGAGTAAAAAGCGTTTTTTTTTTTCTATATTTGTGATATATATATTATAAATACAATCATTTCTCTAAGCGTAATCATGGCTTCTAGTCTTTCATGTCACAACTGTCGTTACACTCCACTTCTACAATTATCTAACAAAAATCTCAAGCATATTACGAAAATAGTGATAATTCTTATAAAATTCATTCAAACGTTTCAGGAAATGCTTCATCAAATTAGCTTTAATAAACTGACTTCATATTTCTAAAAAAAGATCTTAAAATCCGGCATTGCTTAAAACAATTATTTTTTTTTTTTTACTACTGTTAGCCTGTAATCCATATAAAAATAATACTTTAAAACAATTAATTCTTACCAAAGTCACTGTATATTTCCGGCAGCAAAAACAAATTAATTGGAGATCCACATGTTTCTACATTATATGACTTAGACACGTTGCTTATATTTATACCATTTTTATTAGTGTCGCCATACAAATACATGCCCGATTGGAGTTGAAGATTTGACCTTTGAAACACTTTTCTGCAATAAAACAGATTAGCACTCAAAAACTAAATAAATATCAATATTACTTGTGAGTGTCGCATAATTTTTGATGCTATGGTCTTAAAAATCAAATGTTTGAAAAAAAATTGTATGCTCTAAGACAGGGCTTCTTAAACTTTTATCATTCACGACCACATTTATGATTGCGAGTTTCTTGACGACCCCGTACAAATTGGTAATTGGCCAAAATAGTATGTATAAATATTTGACATTAAAATCTTTCGACCCCAGAATTTTGTTACGCGACCCCATTTGGGGTCGCGACTCATAGTTTAAGAAGCCCTGCTCTAAGACATTAATTTTTTATTTCTTGTTTTTGAGGGTAGTACTGAAAAATCTGAGATTTGAAAATTTGATAATTTTTCACTGTTTTACTTTTCTAAGAACTAAAAAATTTATTAAATAAGCGTGATATCTCAAAAAAATGCAATATTAATAATACCTGTACAAATCTTGCATAGTTTTTATTGCTTCTGGAGTAAAATCTTCTAATTGACATCTATTATGTAATAGAAGTAAATGTGGATGATGTTCCCCACTGGAGGTAGATTCAGGGCTTTCTTGGTTTGTATTAACTGTTGATGCTGAGAGTGAGGGCTTTAACATTTCCGCTGTTTGAATATAACTGAAAATAACCACAAAAAAAAAATAAAAAATCGAGACAAACAAAAAAAAAAAAAGAAGAAAACAATTTTGTATATAAAAACTTATTCTTTAACATAGACATATACATGGTACATTTTTAACATAGAACATGTTTTGGTTTTTAATATAACTAAAGTTAGGTAACGAGCTGTCTGATATCCGAACTAGGATCTAGGATTTCAGATATCAGATCCTCAACCACCGGTGCAAAATATGAATATTAATTTAACACGTACATTAATTATTATGTTATGTATGTAGTCAGAGAGCACCTACTTATTAAATGGCGGAACTCAACGCCGCGCTATTTTTCTAGAGCAGAGAAATTAGGAATTTACAGATACAGGTGAAATTAATACGCGTTAAGTACTTCATTTGAATTTTTTTAATTTTTTGATGCCATTATACTACAGTGGTAATTAAGCGATGCTATTCTATTTGTTGTCGTAAAGGCCTTTTTCTTAGCTCCACGCTGTATCCCGCATATAGGCAAATGGAATTCTCCATTCTCTTAAGTTTTCCGTACCCCAATATAAATATTTTGTTATAGTAGTCAAAGTCAAAGTCAAAGTCAAAGTCAAATAATTTTATTCAAAATAAGAAGTTACAAGCTTCATTTTTTGAACGTCAAATAATTTACCACCGGTTCACTAAATTTAATGCCTCAGACCTGAGAAGAACCGGCGCAAGAAACTCAGCGGGACTTATTTCTTTTGATCAAGTATAGTTGATCAAGTATAGTCAGAAAAGAGCTCAAGTTAGCCAACAATTGTTCATTTAAAATATGATCTTTAAGTCATATTTAAAGCAATGTTACTATCCTAAGTACTAATTAAATTCATATGTTACAATTATTTTCATTTTCAGTTATTAGATATAACTATAAAATTGAGTTTCAAATATTTAAAAAAAATAAAAGAGAGAAAAATAAAACAAATAATGGAGTAAACATAATCACTATAAGACAATAAAATGATAACAGTTAATCTTAAAAATAGCAAACACCTGGTTATTTATGACAATGACTAATTCAATTATCTTTCATTGTAACCAACATAAATAAGGAGTTAACGCCTGTCGTGTCAGAGACACAAGCGTGCGACTGTAAACGCGACGGGTTGTGTGTTCGATTCCCACTCCAGGAAATGGAATTTTTCATTTCCTGAGTTTGGTAACAAGGCAAAGCGCGGCGTTGAGTTCCGCCACTCACCACGCAATGCCTCAATTCGGCGGAAAGTGGGGAACGGAGTGTCTTAACACTAGGTTCCCTCTGCCTACCCTGCTATATGCGGGATATAGCGTGATGCTATGTATGTATGTTATAGATATGGAGTAAATGTACCGTCACAATTTTTTGCCAATCTTGATGATTATTTTTTATACAATAACTTTTTACGTGGTCGCATTTAAATTTAGTTAAGATCTGACGAATAATTTATGAGTTAGTTACATTGCACCTTTAGAATTATAAGGAACTAATAAAAAATAATAATATTTTATTGCCCCGAAACGACTTAAGACAACGATCTTTGTCGACTTTGAATAAAATAAGAATATAAATTAAAATTTAATTAAAAAATATCTTTTAAAAAAACTTAAATATACAAATTTTTAATTGACGTTTCCCAAAAATTGTTTTTTTTTTTTTTTAAGATATGTCACTATAATTCTAAAGGTGCGACATGTTATAATATGACTTCTTAGTCATTTGAAATCAGTTTATTTACTTTTTTGTTAAAATTTTTCCGTTTGGCGGAAAGTGGGGGAACAGAAATGTTGAAGAAGAGAACGGAATGTCTTAACACTAGGTTCTCCTGGTTCCCTCTGCCTACCCTACTACATGCGGGATACAGCGTGAAGTTGAAAAAAAAAAATTACCGTAAAAAGTTATAATCTGTGAACCAATCCTGAACTGCTATTAGCACGTGACATATCGCCATTAAGTATGAAGCAATTTGAAGACAGTCCACCGTTATAATATTGGCACTCCTTGCTGTTATTGGATTAGTATTTGTTTCTTCTATTAGAGATGGTGACCAAAGAGGTTGACAGTCAAGTAGTATTACACGATCTGTTGTTACATACATGTCTATACCTAAAAAACAAATAAAGGTTTTATATTTACTAGTGTCACTTTATATAAACACTAGCTTTCCGCCCGCGGCTTCGCCCGCTTAAAATTCGGTTATATCGCGCGATATGATAAGGAGTATCCTATAGTCTTTCCCAAGGTCTAGACTATTTGTCAAAATTGGTTAAGTGGTTTATGTGATGAAGTTGTAAACAGTTAAACAATCTTACATGATTTTATGTTTGACAATAAGGAACTTCCATACAAACTTTCATCCCCTATTTCAACCCTCTCTATCATTTTTTTCGCGATAAAAAGTATCCTATGTCCTTTCCCAAGTTTAGTTCTATCTTCATACCGAATTTCATCAAAATCGGTTCAGTGGTTTAGGCGTGAAAACGTAACAGACAGACAGACAGACAGAGTTACTTTCGCATTTATAATATTAGTAAGGATGGATGACACACCATGATAGTGTGTAACATTTATTTTATTAATGTAATATATTTTATATGAATTATTTTAAATAATACAGTTATTCTGCACTCCTTCGCTATATAAACTATAAGTGTACCAAATTTCATGCTATGAATTTTCATTATTTATGCCTCACGTATTAATAAATAGATTTATTAATAAGACCGCGTAAGCAGATTTAGATGAACAATGCAATTTCATCATGAAATTTTCATAACCACGTATTTGAAATAGATCAGAAACTGAAGTTTTTTAATATTAGCATTAGAAACAATCAATAATGGCTAATAGGAGACACAAAAGACATTTAGTTTTGTAAACTGAATCACCGAGTCATGCGTGTTTGTTGAAATGCTGATCGATTGTCATAAAATGTAGAATAAAATGATAATCATCGGATTAACAAACCATTTATGATTTTAATGCGAGACGATTATTAACCACGGTTTCAGGTATAAAAAGCCTAGAAGGAACTCTCTCAAATCTATATCTATAATAGCCCTAAACCGTAATATTTTGAGGTTAATCGACAGAAGTTTTCGGGCACAGTTATCGTTGCACTTAATAAAAACTCTACTAATTTGCAGGATTAACAATAGACAAAATAATATGTAGATGGTGGAAATTGAATTTTTATCAATTTTACAAATAAACTGAGGAATTATTATTAAGCTCTTATATTATTTCTATTATAGTGCCCAGGCTTCCAGTTGTATAAAATGTAATGTTTGCAAGCATCAGTTATACTCATGCGTTGAATTGTTCTGAGTATGCACTAGTACTGGTGCATCCTTGATTACTCTGAGTGTATGTAGACTTGTACTGAGTGAGTGTTTATTAGTTAATTTTAAGCTTCACGCTGTATCCCGCACATAGCAGGGTAGGCAAAGGGAACCAGATAGCCTAGTGTTAAGACACGCCATTCTCTTTGAATTCAGGCATTGCGATTGCGTGCTAAGTGCCGGGAATCAACGCCGCGCTTTGCCTTGTTATCAGTAGGGCAAGCACGAAAACTTGCGACAAAGCATTCGTATCGTTGTCGATAGAATTTGTATGGGAATTGAAAAGCGCCTCTACCGTGCGTAAGAGGAACTAAAACTTTCCGTAATGCTCAAAATGCTTCCGATAACGATACAAACACTTTGTCGCAAGTTTTCTTGCTTGCCCTATCGAGCGAGAAAATGAAAATACTAAATAATATTTATTTTATATTTTCGTTTTTCTGGAGCGGGAATCGAATCCACAACTATCGCTTTTACATTCACACGCTTGTGCCTCTGTTCCACACCAGGCCATATTATATATATCGATCAGGCATATCGTTTATTTAAATAAAAAAGTAAGTGACACTTGAATTAGTATAAAACCATATGATGGTTATTTTATTTAAATTTTATTATATTACCTTTTGTACAATGCACTCCTTTTTCTATATCTTCAATATCCTGCATTTTAAACTTAAAAATATTTTGTACATCTTGAGTTTCTTGTGTTTCAATAATATTTAAGCTATCCAATTGACTTTCTACTGACATAATATCATTAGAATCATTTGTAGAGTCTGCAGGGACTTCATGAGAATTAAGTATTTGCTTACACAAGTCATTATGAGAACCATTTTGAGCTATTAAATTTAAAATCATTGACTTTCCAACACCTTGCATACCTGTAAATATAATTTTAAATTAAATTTTCATTAATATATAATGAAGCATGATCAAACAGAAGAAGGCTATTTTTATTTAGATTTACAAATTTTTACCATAAATGGCAAAGTTGTTATAAAAAAGATAGTATCAAAACACAGTTAAAATACATTAATTCTACTTTAGAGACATTACCTGTTAAGTGACAGAACCAAACACTAGTCTTTAGGCTGAAGAAATGAAACTATTTAAATATAGTTATAATAAAAGTATTTAAATTATATTTAGAAAGAAATTTAATGTAGCAGGACTCAATTTCATTTTGTACCACATCCTTTCATTCATTCCGACACCTCTTAAAAACTGTCCAAGTACTAATAAAATATCACTATTCTTGTCAGGCTACATCAAGATTCTTGTATAAGAACTTATTGAATTGAATTAATTATCTACGTAGGTGGGAGGTCAGCTGAGTTTCGCGAAATAAAATTTGACATGGTGTAGTTAAAAGCAACAGTGGCGGGAGGCAGCATCTGATAAGGGGAACGGCTATATTAGATAGACCAATGTCCATTGAAGTTTCACTGCTAGTGTGTGTGCCAGTGTGTAGGGCTTTTTTAAAATTTCCAGTAATCAAACATGACTCCTTAACAATTATTAATTGGAAAGAGAGAATGATATTTACTAAGTAAAGAAATAAAAACCTTAATTTCTTATAGATTTTTAAATAGTTTTTTTTGTCTATGAACAAAACTTTAAAAATGTATTAAATTATTTTCTTTTCTTTAGGGGTTAAATTACTTTTATTTAATTCCTCAGGGAGGGATCAAACCCACAATTACATCAATAATAGTTGGACTCTCTTTCGCCTGTCCTATAATGGAGGAAAGTATATAAAGACTTGTTAACCATAAATAAAAATTATGTGAGAAATTAGATATATTTTACTTACCTATAATGCCTACAACCAGATAGTTACTGTTAGTATCATTTAGGAATTCTAAGGCTGATGTATTAAATTCTAAATTTTCATCTAATAATTTCACTGGTTCAGGCATGAGCTTTGCTGGTTGACAGGATCTTTGTTCTGAAAATAATATTGCTTACAAAATCATCATTATTTTTAAAAATACAGGTTATTATACTATGTAAGGTATGTGCCAAGCATGTTAATACCTTTTTTTTCTTTGTTTTCATTCTGTGCAATCTTTGATGGTTGAGAAGATTCAGCTTCTGTTCCCATAGATTTTGGGCTAGTTGGCCTTTCTTCTTTCGGTGTACTCTGTTCACGAGTTTTTAATATAATAGTAGGTTGTTTTTCTTTTTCATCTTTAATTTTTATAGACTCTTTAGTAGAAATTTCTCGTTCTGATTTTAAAATAACCGGCCTCCTTGGTGTAGTTGTAGCTTCCTAGAATGATAATATAATCGCATAGTTTTTAAATAAGTTCCCTCAAGAACTAAAATACAAAATTCAATATAGATAGATATCATGGAAGTATACCTTTAAAAATATTTTTTTCTTTTTCTCAGCCATCTTTTTAAGTTTTTAAATTGTATATACAAAGTTAATTTAATTGTTTTCTTTCATAATGTTTGTAGAAAATGTATTTTAAAACAAAACATAACATAAGATATAAATTTGACATAAGACTGACATCTGCGTTATGTATAATGAAAATACATATAGTTAATCTATAAAATTAAATTTATATAGTTACTTTTTACATTTCAAAGCTTACTTTTTTATTGTTACTGATTCCGTTTCAATAGAGATTTTAACTGGGTTGCTAAAAATTGTAGTGTAATTTATATTGATCAATCATTTGTGGCTCTGTGTACAATACAATACAAATCCTTATAATCAGAATTCAGAAATAAGGATATATTGGTAAATAATATATATAGTAATAGATGGTAAAATATATAACACAGCTTTTATGTTTATAAATCTGTTTTACTATTTTAGTTATAGACAAATGAAACAAGAATAAAATATTTTTTATTTGTCTACAAATGATAGTCATTAGATACATTGTTTTTGACATTGACAAACACGAAATCATTTTCCATTTGACTTTGTTTCGTTGACATTCGTGATTTGATAGAAAAATACAGTAGTTGGTACGAAAATGGACATAAATACGCATTTTATTTGGTGCTCTCTAGTATACATATTGATACTGTTAACATTAGCATGTACAGCAGATGAATGTGTACCGAAAGGACCTTGCTCTTGTGAATTTTCAAATGGTACCGGTATTGACTTAGCGCCTGCTGTAAAAGCAACATTTTATACCACCCAGACATATCAATTGAAGAATAGTAATGGAACGCAGTATGAATTGAATACATATTACTACCATCCTTGCTTCGATGTGTTGCTGAAAGACATCGTGCCAGCTGCATTTAGCACTTGTGTGAAGCCACTATCGGTAAGAGATGTAGATTGGAAATTTTTTTGTAGTTTTTCCTTATTTATAAATTCTTTCCAAGTACTTATTAAAAGTACTCTTTCCAAGTACTTATTATTTAATACATTATTGTAATTTAATATGATGTTACAATAATAAAATCTAGTTTAGACCAAACCAGTTTACAGATGAATTCTAATCTTGTTTTCATTACTTTTTACTTCTTTTAAAATGTATATTCATGAAAAGCGAATTAATTTCAGATATGTCGTCATAAAAATATCATGACTATGAACACAATAGACATATACAAAATAGATGGAGGTAATAATGAATTTTTGGGACAAACAAATGTATCTAAGTTTAGCGCTGATGGATTGTCAATTGTATACTTTAACCCTCCATCGTAAGTACAGTATCTTATTAGTTTCAAGCTTTAAATTTTTCAACGAATATCATTCTGCCTGAGTAGAAATGATGTATAAAATGCTCTAATATGGTATTTAGTAATTGCTTGTAACCCTTTATCATATGTAGAACATTGTATAATACTTATAAGCCAAACTTAGGCTATTATGTTTTTATTATTATTTTCAACACACTGTGTATATATGGTACTTTTGTTTGATTTTTTTACACATTTTAATTCAGGAAGAAGTACTTCTTCCTGAATTAGAATTTATTCTAGCTGAATGTCTCTGTATTCCCTAAGAGAGTAAAGATTTTTATTATTAGTTGAACTTGTTATGTAATTAAATATAATTAACCTAAAAATTGTATTAATTTATTAGGCTATATGTTTGACTTGTGAAATAAATTTATATGTGTATTGTTACATATATTGAGTGAAAACTATTCACTCATTACTAATACAACCAGTTTTTGTAGATGTTATCATTTCAATGTATGTATGTAATTATTTAGTAAATTGATTTCAATATAAACTGTACTAAAAAGGTATATTTATAAAAAATATATAATCGTAATTTTCGTAGTTTAAAACATAAATAGATGTTTACACTTAAGAACATCAAGGAAAACCAGTTTTGTAAATTACTGTTGCCCAAAATGTTTCAAGTTTAAAATTCTATTAGGAACCAGTCTGAGGTCAAGTGAATACTGTGGAGCCCATAACCTGTTTTAAAGGAAAAAGTAGGGCATATTGATGTATGATATTCAATATTGTTATAGCTTGACATTTTGACGATTATTGTTTGGTAAAATTTGTTTTGCTTGAAGAATTTTTTTTATTATAATATGTATTCATTTGTAACTTAATTATTTTTTGAATTACCGATAAGAAGACCTTTTATTTTATTTTACAGGGAAACAGTGGTAATGCTAATATGTGCTCAAGTTGATGGTAACCTACAAGTAATTTCAGAGAAAGAGCCCAATGATTTGGTAATTATATTACTTTTATAATATGATATGAAATAAATTAAATAAATATCTTTTTGCTGAATCTAGAGAATTGTAATATAAAATATAATATAATATCATATTGTTAAGATGTTATGTAAACAGAGTAGTCTTTTAGTAAAGAACGAGTGCAATGACTACATTGCTTGTGACAATGCACCTGTTTGTGACATATTTGTTGGTTATCTTGTTAGCTATGTTTTGTATATTAATCGTTTTTTTTTTAACTTCACGCTGTATCCTGCATATAGCAGGGTAGGCAGAGGGAACCTGAGAACCTAGCGTTAAGACACTCCATTCTCTTTCAACAATTCCGTTCCCCACTTTCCACCGAATTGAGATATTGCATGCTGAGTGGTATATTAATCGTCAGTATATATAATTATTTATTGAAATATTTAATCTTTGTAATGGCCTACTTAAGTTATTTTGTGTACCGTGCACCTTAATGAATTATTATCTCTTAGTTATGTTTAATTTATCAATTAATACTAATAATTTAGTTAAAAGTAAAAAGTATTCTTTGCCCACTCCTTTTTTGAACAATTGTAATTTTTAATGACTAGAAGTATTATTTTATTTGTATAATATGCAATGTATTTTTTTTAACTTCACGCTGTAACCCGCATATAGCAGGGTAGGCAGAGGGAACCAGAGAACCAAGTGTTAAGACACTCCATCCTCTTTCAACAATACCGTTCCCCACTTTCCGCCGAATTGAGACATTGCGTGTTGAGTGGCGGAACACAACGCCGCGCTTTGCCTTGTTACCAAACCCAAGAAATGAAAATATTAAATTTTACATTTCCTGGAGTGGTAATCGAACCCACAACCTGTCGCTTCTACAGTCGCACGCTTGTGCCTCTGTGCCACGACAGGTGTTAATATGCAATGTTATTAATATTATTAAAAAGTATATATGTTAGATGTGATAGAAAAGAATTTCCTAGAATGTATATGACCTATCTTATCGATTACAATCACATCTTCACTTTGCGGTTGAAATAGGTACCATTCTTGATATATAATACATATAAGGCTATAGATTACGAGCGCGCTTAAAATTAATCTATTTTCTATCTACTTAAAGATATAAATGTAAGGAAAACGGCTTAATTATTACGAATTTAACATTTTAGGATATTGTCTATGTGTTAAAAAAAATTGTGTACTTTGGTAGCTGTTCAATATATCTACAAACAAAATCAAAATAGATTTTCTTATAGGCATTTTTTGTTATTCAAAAGCAAATCGTATATATTTTTATTTGCAAACTGAAAAATAAATGGTTATAGATATCGCGTGACTCTATTTCATAATTTCATGTAATCATCATGATGGCGACATGATACCTGCATACATAAAGTTACTTTAAGTAATAATCAGCTCGAAGCCATCGTAACAAAGTGGGTAGCTTCGGACTGTAAACGCAACAGTTGTTGGTTCGATTTCAGTGATTATATTAAAATTATTTTCATTTCCGTGCTCTAGTCTATGAGTTGAATGGAGTTGAGTTCTGCCACCCAACATGCAATAACTCAAATTTCAATGACATTGGCTATTGGAGATTTTATCTGCCTACCCTACTATGCCGACGTAAGCATAAAGTTGAAAAATTGTCTCAATTGAAAAGTTCAAATAGTCTTACCAAACGATACACGAAGAAACAGAACGATCTGAATTAATGCAGTTTCGACCTGTATACCCCAATTCGTTTATAGAAACAAACTGGTCGTGAAGAAATTAGAATTTAATTAAGTTACTTTGAATACCACATATTTTTTTCTATTTGGTGTTAAAATGACCAAGCTGCTTATTTACTGGTGATTCTAGAACAGGAAAGGCAATGCTTTTTTTTTGCGGTTGCTGTCACACGCGACGTACTTATGACCCGACGCGTCTGTCGTTTTGCAACTTTATGTTAAACTTGTGGTCTATTTTTAGATAATCATTTAAGGGGCACGTTGTAAAGGACAATATTGATTTTAATTAAACACACAACGTATCTAACGAATTTAGTTAGAAAAGAAGTAATACTGTATTGTTTAAAATTGTTTCATAAATATCCCATTATATTTTTGTTACTGTTACTTTAAGGTGTACAATTTCATTGACCATTATTGTTTGTTTTATCTCGTATGGTTTAGGCAGCGTTCGCATCGTAAACATACGTACTTATGTTTGGCGGTCGGCAAAAAAATCATCAATCAATCAATCAATCAATCAATCAAAAAAATCTTGGTTTTAAACTATAATATTTGTATTATTTTTATAAATTTAGCTCTTAAATCACTCTGTCTATTAAGGTATTGAAAACCAGTGCGACCACGTAAGTTGATTGATAAACGCGTATATCGATGGCGACTTTTACGTACTATGTCAACATTCTAATTTACATTTATATAGTAAAGTATAGTTTTTTTTTTTTTATACCACGACGGTGGAAACAAGGCACACGGCCCACCTGATGGTAAGTGGTTACCGTGGCCTATGGACGCTTGCAACACCAGGGGCATCACTTACGCGTTGCCGACCCTTCAAAAACCTATTTATTCCCCTTTTGAAGAAGTTTGTCTTGAAGATTTGTGATTAAAATAATTAACTACGAGGTTTTTTTAACTTCAATAAGATAAAAAATCATATATCTAAATAATATTATAGTATTTATAATATCAATTTGTTTGTTTTATGAGACAATTACTCATAGCTTAAATTTTAAAATGATCGTTGTATGTTTTTTAATATCTTTTGTTAATTTAACTTTAAATATAAGATAGTCGCCTAATATGGATCAAACTTCAATACATTTCTCTACTGCACACTACCGTAGCATTCAATAAAGTAGTAATATATATGTAAAATATATGTTTCAGGTCCTAGGTTTCTATTCAAAAGATGCATGCTTGAAAAAACTCAACGAACCATCTGATGCGGGACGTTCCTTGGGATCGACTTTACTTGTGATATTTTTCTCGTTCGTCATATTATATATTGCACTGGGAATATGTACGAAGAAATTCCTTATGGGCGCTACGGGACTTGAAGTTATACCGAATCTCACATTCTGGTCGAATCTACCTAGTCTTGTTAAGGTAATTTTAACATTTAAATAATTTTAAATATATATATATATATATATATATATATATATATAATTATGAGAAGAAACTCCTTAGCGTGCCATGGGTTGACATGTTGGGACTTACCCAAGTGTGGGTTTTAAGGGACCCCTTAAAATGCGCATTAATGTTCGCCTCCTTTGTCCGCGCTCCTCTCTC
>JAKGSA010000157.1:335869-367505 GCA_033558755.1 Philaethria dido
TATCTTATACACATTAATAACTACTTAAATAACGCTTATTATACCAATAGTTACATTATCCACTTATTACTAGATTAATTATTGTTAACCTAGGTGAAATAAAACTACAAATACATTACATTAACACAGTGAGCTTGAATGAGTGACAAAAAATAAATGAATTTACAAATATGCTAGTCAAAAAAAAAGAAAAAAGTGACATATAAATATACGCTAAATGTGAAAAAAGAAAGGAAAGATAAGTGCAACCAAATTTAAATATACAGCCATGTAATGCAGAAAGGGGTTTTATCATTTCATATCTTTTTCTACAGTTTAATATTGTAAGAGTTAACGAAACGTTACACTATTTTGCTTACTATAGCTATTTTTAGAACCGGAAATTACTTAGCTCTGCTCATTATGTTAGTAGCGATACGTAACTAATGAATATTTCATCTCCGAAAATTGTTCTGCACGTCTTAATATTTCAAGGTATTTAAAATAATGGTTTTAGAGGCTGTGAGTTATTCAATAATTGAATAATGAAAATCAAGATTGTTGTCACTCAATTATAATTTTTAACAGAGAACTAAATATTATTAAGTTGAGTTTGTTCTTACAATGAAGTTGCATATAATTGCCGTTACAAGGAAGACGTCCAAATAACTATGAATTAGTTTCTGGCGGAAAAAAACTCTGCCAGTGCACAATTATCTTTTTCTAGAACATAATTCTATATATACAGTTTTATAACACTTGTATCAAATGCATTATGATCTAACGACATGATATATGTATTGTATAACTTGTAATCGGATTTTACATTATTATTATATTTAACATACTAGGTGATTTGATATAACAATGAGTTTTTTTTTATATTAATAGGTAACAGAAAAGATCAGGTACAAAATACCTGATAACTAACTTACTTAACTTCACGCTTTGTCCATAGCGGGATACTCAGGGTATACAGATCACAGACGCTACGGTCACTATATACTTCTTGTCCACAGTCATTAATCTCTTCATACATGCCCACAGAGGGGCCTCACGCTTTTCCTCCATTATCATTGATACTCTGTTCTCAGAGGTCTATCGAGGTCTCCTACTACCTCTCTTACCACTCATTTTTACTTCATACCTTTATTACCATTCTTTTATCACTAATATTGTCGACGTGCACACATCACCTGGACAATATCTTCTTCATTCTTACTATAACATTCTCGCTTACCTGTCTTTTTGTGCATCTCTTCGTTGCGGATTTGGTTAGCCAGACGGACTCTACATATTCTTCGAATTCTTCTTTTGTTCTTTTGACGCACCCTCGTTTCACTGCCGTATAACAGCGTCGGTGCCAGCACTGCATTGTGTACAGCCATATGCTACGCTGACGTTCCGCCGTCCCATTAACGCAGGCAAAGCACAGCTTATCCTATTACCGGCAGCAGTATGTCTTTCCACATCCATAAGGTATCTTCCATTCCAGTATGAGCGCCCCAGATGACAACGGGATTTCAAACAAACTCAAATAGAAACTGGCAACAACTCAAGCGGCAAAGGACAGAAATATTATACATATTGCTTTGACGCAAGAGCCACACGCGGGAAGCGCATCAATACTAAACCTACTATCCAGGCATAGTAAGTTTGACATTGCACGAATCGTCTAAATTGTGACCAAAATAATATATTTATGAATTGTCTAACATAGTTAATTTGTGATTTGATGGAATAAAGACATTCTTGTAATGAAACTATTATAATTTTTATAAAATTTTATATAGAAGAGAGTATTTGTGAATTCATCTTTAAAGAATATTTCTCTGCAGATTTTTTCTTACAATCACAAAAAGTTTGTATTGGAAAGCCACTTCCACTTAAGTTATGCTAGGGCTAGCTACACTGATATAATAAAAATAAATAAAGGGTATTAATAAAACCATTTATAAAATGATATTTTTATTAAGGAAAGAAAAAAATTGAAGGGTTATAGTTATAGATACATTTTGTAACGTAGAACGACGCTTCACATAAATCTTTGTAGTCGTCCGCTGAAAATAATATATTTTCATAAATAAGGCATAATAAACAATGATAAGGGCCAGTCGTAGCGCAGAGGCAAAAACGTGCGACCGCAAATGCGACAGGTTGTAGGTTCCATTCCGACTCCAGGAAATAAAAATATCTGTATTTATTATAGTTAATATTTCATATTTTCATTTCCTCGCCTTAGTAACAAGGCAAAGCGCGGCGCTGAGTTTCGCCAATCAGCATGCAATGCCTCAATTCCTCAGAAAGTGAGGAATGAAAAATCTTACAAGAACGGAATGTCTCAACAGTAGATTCTCAGGTTTTCTCTGCCTACCCTGCTATGTGTGCGCAATATAGGGTGTAGCGAAAAAAATAAATAAATGATACTGTAGATAATGATTGAAAATTAAATAAATTAGACATTTTCACGGTATATATGACAGTTAAGACAAAATAATTTTATCATGTTATTAATAACTGGCAATCTTTTTAGCTCTCAGTACTATTTGAATAAATAGGATTGTAAGCCATTTTTAGCCATTTTTAATAATATTGATTCTGTAAAAATTTAACAAATTAATTGTTATAGAATTACTGATAAAAATTAATGACATTTCAAGTAACTAGATCTTATTTGAATGAGCTTGAGTAAATTGAAACATTAATGACTGACTGATTGTATGACAGTGTGAGGAAACTGAACAACATGATCTTAGGTAGTAAGGACAAACGGTACAAAGATATCTGAAGTAACGTTTTTTTTTTTTTTTCAACTTCACGCTGTATCCCGCATATAGCGGGGTAGGCAGAGGGAACTAGAGAACCTAGTGTTAAGACACTCCATTCTCTTTCAACAATTCCGTTCCCCACTTTCCGCCGAATTGAGTAACGTAATAGTATTATAGTATTCAATAATATATGTATATATCTAATCATTTGGAACTAAGTAGATTTTTGAATACTTTTTTATTCTAGTTTCATTCTTACATCACTGCTCTAATTTCAATAACTAAGATTCAACAAAAAAAAATAAAACTCGCTGAATGCATTAAAAAGTAAAATTATTACGAATAACTCAAAAATTACTAATCAAATCTTAACAAAATCTAAATAAGACGCACTAGCTATCATAATAACTAATCATCCTTTTTTAAAGTCGGTTAATAACTCATTGAAAATTAATGTGAGGATATTGATCACGTCAGCTTTATACATTTATCATAGAATAATTTCTGACCAATTTCAAGTATTTTTAAATCTCTATACGTTATATGTTTTACAGTATTTATTAACATTCATAGTGTCTATTCTATGTTTGTAATGCAAAATATTTTCTCTTGTTTTTGATTTCAAATTACTTTCTTGCCTAAAATCAGAACTGTAAAACTACTTAATTGTTTCTTTCCTTCTCGGACTGTGCCAGGTTAGCTGTGAGGACCTAGGGCTAATGCGTTTTGTTCTGCATTTTCCGGATTTTTTGTGATATTATTTTCTTACTGCGTTAATTTTTAATAATTATGAAATTTCTATTACTACGTGGGACTAATCCTGGCATTTGTTGCCAAGTCCTGTTATTACCGTTTAAGTTATTAATAATTATTTATAAGAAAATGTTTCTATTTCTTACCCACTTTTCTGCAAGCTGTTATAGCTTCCTTAGCAGGCTCTTTTATTTCCTCTGGGAATAACAAATCGGCTTGTTTCATTGCCGCTTCATAATTTAGTTTATTGTTTTTAATCTGTAATTATTGTTATAGTACATAACACAATATAATTGAATCGGTGAGTGCAGAAACAACTTAAGTCCGGATATTCAAATTTTGCAGGAGGAAGAAAAACAACACGCACCTTGCCTTTCTAAGCTATTATAGCTTAAATCGATTACGAATTTTTGCATTTTTTTGTGACTTACGTTGTTTTTATAAATGAGTCCTTATTATAAATTATATACCACGATCGATATCATGATTGTCTAACATCCTACTGACTGACTGACTGACTGACTGACTGACTATTTCTTGATGTCTGGAGGAGTGAAAGAGATTTTGTTATTTTTAATTTTATTAGTATACGAGAGTACAGACACACGGGGTCTATGTTTTGTGTCCCTGAATAAACTCTAAGGAACTGCAACGCAAACTTTTATAATTTGCTTTATGTTTTAACCAGGTCTCAAATTTGAATGTATCCAAGGATCACGTCGTATACACAGAAGGGTTCTGGGACGACTTTTAAAATAATCAATTTTCCTAAAAAGTTTAAAAAGTAGACAATTTGAATTTATTCCTTTTATTTAAACTACCATAGAAAGCAAAAAATAAGAAAAGAAAAAAGAAAAATATTTGTCGTGATTAGGTATATAAATAAATATTTTATATTTTATATCTACCGCGTTAGCCATTTTCATAATGCACGCTATGTAACACATTACTTCTTTTTCCTCAATAAATTCACCTTTACTTAATGGGTCAATTTTTTCTGAAAACAATTCGACTTTAGTCATTAAAATGGTAATTTATAATATTAAACAAAATAATCAAATAATTTCTTAAAATCTTCTTTCTTGTTTTATTATATTTAAGTAAAATATTTGTAAATGTAAAGTTTTTTAATCAACATTGTTCTAAATAGCTAAAATCACATGGATATATGATTTCATACTACATTTAGTCTATTATTTAAATTGTTTATTTAGTAACATTTATTATTATTCTACTAGAAAATACTAAAATAATAATTCAATTACCATCCGCAACATTAATTTTGGGTTGACAACTTTTACGCATCATTTTTCCAGTATTCTTTATTTGTTTCATAGTCATCTGTGAATTATTATTTTAATTACAATAATCATCTATATATTTACTACTTAAATTATTATTTTTTCAAAAATGTTGAGTTAAATAGAATTTAAAAAACATATGCAGTCAATATTTTAATCTAAAAATTTTAATTTCACAATTCTTATATAAAAATGTAAACTTACTGCTTCGCTGGCTGTTATTAATATTAAAAATTTTACAATCACAATGAAAACTGTCATGACTTAACCCCTTGTGTAGGCCTTGATCTTGTCTACCCATTTATATGACGTGCGATAATTGATTAATGATAGTTCTTTATTTGTCACGTATTAATGGTGTCGATACAAACTCCATGTAACATATAAAAGTAGGATTTTAAATATATGAATAAAATATCCATTTTGATTGTCATAAGCGGCTTATTCTTTTTAGTAATAAGGAATAAAACCTAAGCTGTTGAAAATAATATTTCTATAACTACTTCTTATATGAATCTACAAATAAAATTTAAAGTAGTTAACTAGTTATGATCAATGGTTTTGCTTGCGTTTATTCATTTTCCAATAAACAAATACTTAAATGAAAATTGCCACCCCTATTCTGCCCTCAATATATTACGTAGTTGTACGAGTATCTGTATAATACTTTACTATAAGATTCTTATTATACCTCTTCATAGGAGGTACACTTTTTGATAAGCTTGACAGTAATAAGAGGATGTGTCCGTTATCAATCAATCATGTTAAGCAAAACGTTCTTATATAAATACTGAGTGTCCCTTTTAATGGGTATTCCTTAGTATCTTTCAATATGCTTCCGAGAAGCGATTTTCTTTTGATCTGTGTGTTATGTTTTATTCATTTTCATACTATTTGCGCGGTAAGTAGCTATATATAGTAACTTATACTAGATGCAACTTATATTTTAGTTAAAATCTTAGGTAAACACGTGTAAAGTTATTGTACGTGATTATATTAATGCGTCTTCGTAAGGTAAAGTCTAAGTGCAATATAAATTATGTATCATAAACAATAGTTTTAATACAATTAGAAGGTCCGCTTTAATAATAGCAACGTTTAATGACACCTATTAAATATCACTTTATCGCTAATCTTAGTTATAAATGAATGATAAACTTTGTACTTTGCTATTGCTTAGATGACAAGGCAACAACTCAAGAATTCTGGGAAACTAATGAAGAAATCGTGCATGCCAAAGAACGATGTAACTGAAGGTAAAACAATCATACATACAATATACTAAAATATTGTATTATATTAAAATATTTATATTTTTTTTTATTTATTGATACTTTATTGCACGTAAAGAATATGAGTATATTAGTAACATTTAAAGTAAAATATATTAAAAAGTTTTTTTTTTTTTTTTAACTTCACGCTGTATCCCGCACCTGCTATGGGTAGGCAGAGGGAACCAGAGAACCTAGTGTTAAGACACTCCATTCTCTTTCAACAATTCCGTTCCCCACTTTCTGTCGTATTGAGGCATTGCGTGTTGAGTGGCGGAAATCAACGCCGCGAAGAAAAATAATAATATTATTATAATTTTTATACCATTTTTATGGTTTCTGTAGTAACATACTCAATCTATTGGCACATCGCAAATTAGCAGTTTTCTAATTGACTTAATTACCAGTTACAAAAGAGTAATCAGGTACTTTGATCACATTTATGTCACTTCTGATATTCGATGCAGACGCATATTTGCAATTATTCCTATTAAGGACCTCCTTCATTATTTTGTATTGTTTTTTAACGCTGTATCACGCTGTATCCCGCATGTAGCAGGGTAGGCAGAGGGAACCTGAGAACCTAGTGTTAAGACACTCCGTTCTCTTTCAACAAATCTGTTCCCCACATAACACGCAATGCCTCAATCTGGCGGAAAGTGGGGAACAGATTTTGTATTGTAATCGTAAATTAATTGATGTAAGTACCGATTTAGTTATGGTTGCCTTACTTAGCGTCTATCGTCTTCTAATTATGTATATAAATAATAAAATGGCTAAATATGTGTATATTTACAATATGTATATTTACCAGTTGCGAGGCGTCTATACAACACGGTTCCCACCGGCTTACCTTAATTTTTAAAAGGAAAAAAATTGGGTATAAAATTACAAAACAACAAGCTCTGACATATAAAACCCCCTTAAAAAAAGGTCATCAAAAATAGATAGTGAAATTACTATATAACTATACATCCTATACCGGCTTCCTTAAGGCTTATGTACCGACTTCCCTAAATACATATACCGGCTTCTCTAAATTTACCGGCTTGCCTAATTAAAATTTTCGCCTCTCGCCACTGATATTTATAATATATATTTTTAAATATACATACATATCCCTATCCAACCCAGTTGAGTCCTAGTAGTGAAATTTATGGACATAATGTATTTTTAATATTTTTAACCCTTAATGGCCTGAAGTATCAAAATTGATACCTGGTTTTTTTTCTAAATAAATATGTAAAATAAATATTGTGATTTTTTAATCTATTTTTCCCTTCATCTAGATCAGTGATGGCAAACCCCCGACCCGCGGGTCAATAGTGACCCACCCGAGACTTTTATCTGACCCGCACGATATTTCCAGAACAAAATTCCTTCGATAATTTGACCCCAATACACATTTTTTTTACAAAAAAATTACTGTTGTGACCAACTTGTATTTTAAAAGTCTGATATTTTCGCAAAATTGACCCACCGACACTCAAGCCTCTGCCATCACTGATCTAGACCCTCAAGCAAACACAGTAATATTAAAAAAAAAACACTTTCGTAAATGAGGCCATTAAGGGTTAAGCAGTTATCCGCACAGGACAAGAAAAACATTTTCAGAAAACATATAAAATTTCGGCTTCCGCTACGTCCATATTTTAAGACGTTTTCTAAAAATATATGGATGTTTATTAATTTTAGATCAAATTGGGCAAATAGAGCAAGGCAAATTTCTCGAAGAGAAAAACGTTATGTGTTACATTGCGTGCGTTTATAGCATGACTCAAGTTGTAAGTATTTATTGATTTATTACAGCTAACCAACAATTGTTACAATTTTGTATTCAATTTTTTAACAAAAGTACACAAAATAAAATCTAATCATACAATTAATTTAGCCACATACGATAATTGTAAATAAAATACAAAATTATTAAAAACAATAATTACATGATAATTAACATAACTTCATTTTCTTTTTTTTTTTTTTAACTTCACGCTGTAACCCACACATAGCAGAGTAGGCAGAGGGAACCAGAGAACCTAGTGTTAAGACACTCCATTCTCTTTCAACAATTCCGTTCCCCACTTTCCGTCGAATTAAGGCATTTCATGTTTAATTGATAACTTCATAATATCGTAAAGAATCATTCATAACTAAATTTTAATTATTTTTCAAGAAAAAATATAAAATTATGAATTTTTAGTTTGTCGAAAATTTTATTCTATTACTACAAAAAATATTAAAAAAAAAATCATATATTATATAAACTCAGAAATAAATAAAGCCACCAATTAAAACAAAATAATTATAATGAATACTATTTACAAGTGTTTGATTTTAAATTGTTTATTTAAGGCGAGAATATTGAAATGGTAGAGTCGTTATTCATACGATTTAAAGTGATAGGCAAATTAATACTTTAGACAAAAACTTTTTTTAGACTCTCTTAATCCTAGCAAGTGAGTGGAAGTAGATGGTCTCCAAACAATGCAATATTCCAATATAGCCTTATACGAGTATAATGCGAAACCAAATCGAGTTACCGCTTTTGTTATTTTTAACTTTTTCTGTCAATCTAGTGATGGTTTAAAAAAAAGCCTAGTTATATGTATTGCCACACATTTTTTTTACCACACACTACCAAAAGAACACCAATGAAATTTTAATTGAAGATTTTCTTCAATGCATTCCATATAAGGTTTTGTTACAGTAATTTATTTTTTGTCTAGATCTTAATCTGACCGTATCTTAAACACACTTTAAAATCATGTAATTAAGACAATATACCCTAATGGTGTTATATATATTACATTTAAGGTAAAAAACAACAAGTTAAACTATGAGGCAATTATGAAACAAGTAGACATGATGTTTCCGCCTGATATGAAAGATGCTGTTAAAGCCGCTGTAGAAAATTGCAAGGATGTAGGTAAGACTGGAGGCCAACTAGTTTTTAACAATAAAAAGACTCATACAACGTTATTCTACATGTTTAAAGCAGTTATTGTCAATTACCAAAAAAAAAAGAACATTTTTGGGAATTTTAGTTATCATCGCAACACAGCGTCTTAAAAATTCTTAGCTTAACTATATATAATTATATCTTTTCTATTTTAGGCAAGAAATACAAAGATATATGTGAAACATCATATTGGACAGCCAAGTGTATGTACGATTATGATCCAAAAAATTTTGTATTTCCTTAAAACGTATGAAATAAATTCTTATTATGAATTTGAAAATTGGTTTAATTCTGAAGCCAAAAATTTGTGTTTTATTACATTACATATAGGAGGATAGCCACCCTGATGGTTCAGGTAGGTTGATATATGTAAGATTTCTGAATTTACCATATCCCAGTCTTGTTAGATGTGATATAAAGTAAAAGATAGCTTTTTCTCTTATTTTCAAAAACCCTTTGATAGAAGTCGTTATAGGAAATTTTCGAATATCTTCGATACAATCTGTTTTGATAATTTTTAGGAGGGGCAACTGCCTGGGCTAGGCAACATACCCTAATTTATTATCCAACACAAGTTATCCTGCATTTTTTTGGCGTGAACTAAAAAATGTATAATACCTTTAATTTTTTGCAAATTTCAAAAAATACTGTCATAATGTCATGCTTCTCTAAGTTCCCGAAGAAACCTATATGACTAAATTCAGTTTTATAGGCCCAGTACTTACAGCAGTGATTTTGTTGTCAGTCACTTAGTAAAGAAGAAGTTTAATTTCCAAAAATTATTGCTCTTAAAAGGTGTGTGAATTTTGAATTCTTTTTTCATAGCCGCTTGGGTTTGGGACAGTCCCACACCCAAGCGGGTTCCGAAAATATAAAATATACAGAGGTTAGTTGAATTTAAAGGGATATCCGTTATATTTTTTTTTTTTGAAAAAATCGCTTTATATGATAGTGAAAACAATTCTTAACTCAAAATTTTTGATACCGATAGATTCGACCCTCAAAAATATAAAAAAAAAAATAATATGAAAATTAAATAAAAATATCTATGTTATTTTCAATGGATAAGCAATTGTTACATTTTGAACTCTAAAATCAATGTTGCAGTTCATATTTCTTTTTCAAAACCGGGAAATTTGAAAAGATAAATAATAATAACATGAAATATTAAATTATTTCGCAATATAAATTAAGAATTACTTATGATTATTCTGATATAGGAATTTTGTTGCAACGTAAAGTACCTACAGCTAACAGAATACAGCTAACACAGGGAGTATTAAGTATCTGCAGTTAAATTGTTATGCAATAGTATAAATGCAGGAATGTAGTTAAGTACTATTAGATTGAGATATTAAATATTTTTTAACGAATGTGCTATGAATATTATTTTACATGTATGTATAACATGCATAAAAAGTTGTTAAACGTTTTGTCGCAAATATCATGTTATTATGGCGAATAATTTAGGGGTAACTACAATTACTTGGCGGATCTTGAATTTTTGCACGGCTATTTAAATTACAGGCAAACCTTAAAGTATGGTTTGGATTTGAAGACTTTTCATTCTCAATTTATTCATTGGTCAGAATTATTGAATTTTTAAAAATTAAAATGAATAATTTCGCATTGCTATTATTATTATTTATTGTAAGCATCGATATTGTTACTGGGGTAAGTTCTATTTTTGCTCTATTCTGATTTTATCAATATTTATTGAATTTAATAACAGTATTAATAACTATATTTGTTACTCATAGATGACCAGGGCTCAGTTGAAGAAGACCCTCACGATAATGAAAAATCAATGTATGCCAAAACACAAAGTCACTAATGGTATTTTTTAATATTTTAAATGCATTACTTCTACACTTGTAACCTTTTCATACATTTTTTTACGTATTTTAGAAAAGGTCGGACAAATTGAACAAGGAGTGTTTATAGAGGATCATGATGTTATGTGTTACATAGCGTGTGTTTATAAAACAGCTCAAGTCGTAAGTAAAATCATTAACTGTTGTTATCTTTGACATTAATATATACTTACATAGCATTATAACATTTTAAATGCCACTTTGGAGCTGTGCTGCTAATATTAACTCAATACTTGCTCTTTAAAAGAAAAGTTGTCAATTCATAATGTTAGAGCTCGAGATTCTCTGCGAAATGGCTTTTATAGAGATAGGTTAGCTAATAAAAGTTGCTTTGCGACATATAATTATAAAAATCTTGGAACATATCAACGTAGCGAGACTCGAACCCACACCTTTTGAAGCCGTCCACGCTTTCAAGTCATACTCAACATGCATTGATTTTTATTCGTTTTGTAAAAAATCTTTATGTTCATTCGCTGATTTAAAACTAGTTCAAAAGTATATTTGAATATTTTGAGTTTGAAATAAATCTTGTTTATCCAGTTTTTTAATTTATAAAGCGTCTTACAACAAAAAAAATGCCAGGAAAAAAGCAATTTAATCTTCTTAGTTAGTTCTCGTTATCTCCTAAATATAAAATAAAATACAGATAATTTGGATAAACGGAACGGAATTGTTGAAAGAGAACAGAGTGTCTTAACACTAGGTGCTCAGGTTCCCTCTGCCTGCTATATGCGGGATGGATGGATATGGTTTCAATATAGTATTATTCATATGATTTAATTCTTTTTAAATTTACAATTTCATTTTATTGTGCATAAATAAAAAAATATATATTTAATAAGCAGTTTAAAAGTAAAACACTTAAAAGGTGTTTTAATATTATATTAGACAAAAAGTATACTCAATATTCTGGCAACACATTTAAGAATATTTGAAAGATATAACATTTTATATATTCAAATTAAGAATTAGTGCTTAAAAAAAGTGAATTTCACTAAAGACATATATGATATGAGAATTCCATATAAATTTTGCATAGCATAAAGAAACGCTTTGGACTGTCATCAACCACTGGTTAATCCTTTACTATAGCTAATAAATATACTTAAAAAAACCATAATTTTACGTATATTTCAGTTAAAAAATAATAGACTAGATAAAGATCTAGTGTCCAAGCAAATTGACGTCCTCTACCCGGCTGAACTTAGAGAGGCAACAAAACTCGCTACTGTGAAATGTATTCCTGTTCGTAAGTGATTACATTATTACATCATTATTAGGCATCTCTAGATATCCGAGTGAAATGATCCATCAATTTTTGACTAAAATCAGTAAATATGTGCAGGTCATGACTATTAAATAGTTGTTTTTTATGTGTGTTACCGTGTAACTTTTTACTGGTGAACCAATTTTGACCCTTTTTTTATGATAGCTTCTGATGTGGTCCCATTTAGATTTACTTAATATTCTACAAATAGTTTTTGAATTATTCGTAATAAATCATTCGTAATGAATCAAACAACTTAATGGATTGCTTGAAAATAATTAATATTGTATTTGTTTTGTATATAAATAAGATATTTTTTTATTTTTTTATCTTCCAGAATACGATTATGAAGATGAATGTGAAGGAATTTTTTATTCGGTCAAGTGCTTATATGAGGATAATCCGGCTAACTTTATTTTTCCTTGACTGAGAATTATGCATTTTATAAATATATCTTAATACATACTAAAAATAATTTTATTAAATATAAAATAATATTTTATCTTTAAAATTAAATGGCTTAAAAATTATATAGTTTTGTATTCAAATTTCAATTTAATATTGAAAATTTTCCGCAGAATCGTGATGATTATAACTATACGATTAGACAAAGTAGTCTTCTAGGTTTATCTTTGTTGTTTTCTAAAATTTTTAAGTGCGTATAAAATTGGAACACAGAGCTGGAGCAGTTTTATATTTCAAAGGAATCATAATTTTAGAATACCTAAAATTATCAAACTACCAAAACCATTTACTTATATAAAGACATTTTATATATTATTTACATATTTCAATATACAATGTATACGCAACGCAAAAAAGTTTTGTCAGTTCTATCTAAAAATCAATTATAATTTGGGAAGCTAACAGTGCTTGATAGTACTTGGACAAGATTACATAATAATAGCGTCATAACTTATTATAAGTATGTGTAAACTTTTAGAAAAAAATAGTAATAAAGTGTGTTTTTGAAATACTCGTATAATTCCAGACTAAATAAACTAAATATTTAAATGTATGCAGATTGTTCATCATAAAGAATCATTGCTAGCTCACTCATTAATTAACTCAGAAAACAAACTAAACTAAACACATACCTATGTGTTTTGCAAATTGCATATTTACTGTCCAATCTATAATTAAATTGCCTTTATAATAAGGAGAATGCAAACAAGATGATTATTTATTACACCTTGTTAGCAGTAGACCGGTTGTGAGATTTTAATAGAACCATGGATCTAAAAGGAATGTCGCTTTTGATTATTTTTCTTATATTTGGTAACAACACGGATGCTGTAAGTATTGATTTCATATATCCTTTACTATTTTACCAAATACATTATATATAGTGATACAGTAATGTAGAGATAACGCCTGTCGTGGCGCAGAGGCACAAGCGTGGGACTGTAAATGCGACAGGTTGTGGATTTGAATCCCACTTCAGGAAATGGAATTTTTTATTTCCTGGACTTGGCGGAAAGTCGGGAACGGGGTGTCTTAACACTAGGTTCTCTCTGTCTACCCTGCTATATGCGGGATACAGCGTGAAGCTATATAGAGATATTTTTATGTACATTTCAGGTAAATATAAAAAATGTGTGACTTTTTACTTTTTGTTTCTTTGCGAAGCCACTTGTGTTTTTTGTGAGGCAATTGGACAGTATCTGATCGTAAACGCCATGTTCGATGTTTTTACTCCAGGGAATGATTATATACAAATATTTTCGTTTCCCGTCCTGATAAGATAAGGCGAGTTGTCGAATTTCGCCAATCAAAGCAATATCACGAATTTGGGTGGAAAGTGGAAAACAGAGCGCAAGACGCCAGGTTCTTCCTTACTATCTTGCTATGCGAGAAAAAGCATGAAGGTGGATTCACTTTCCAAGAACACTTGATTCAAACTATGCGAGCGTTACTTGTCTTACTAAATTTTAAGTGAACAAATCTGAAGCAAATTATAGATAACAATCGTAAAGTTGTGGTATAACTTTAACAAAAGAATCTTTAAAAAAACTAAGCGTTATGACTCAATAATGACTATATCTAAATTAATATGTGATGATATGAAATTCTCAAAAGTCAGACCGGTCTACATGTGATTATAACGATTATTTTGATTACATCTAATTTACTGTAAGCGTCACGCGCTGGTAAATAACTATTATTTCCTACCTGCACATTTATGTTAGACTTCATTTTACTTCGATTCCATAATAAAAACATACTCCACAAATTAATTCAATAGATATTATTATGGATTTCCCGCTATCGACTGTAATAATAGGTGCATAGGAATTAAGACAATTAAGTATTTGAAATATACGTATAATATCATTAAAAAAGTAACTGTCTGCTTTTGTTTTTAATTTTAGATGACTAGGCAACAGATAAAAAATTCATCGAAATTGTTAAAGAAAAACTGTATGGGTAAAAATGACGTAACTGAAGGTATGAATGCAAAACTTGTTTTATTATTTATACGAGTAGATGGATAAAATAAAATTATATTTATTATTTTGTTATACAGATCTAGTTGGTGATATCGAGAAAGGAAAGTTTATTGAAGATCGAAAAGTGATGTGTTATATTGCTTGCATTTATCAAATGTCGCAAGTTGTATGTATTGGTCTATATGTATTTATTTATTTTTAATTTTTAGAGTTATTAGTCTATTACCTTGTTATTCTTATTTTCTTTTAATTTACCACGACATATACATTTTTTAATAAAATTACATAAATTGTTTTCTTTAAGGTCAAAAATAATAAATTAAACGTTGAAGCTTCAATAAAACAGATAGACATAATGTTTCCTCCGGAAATGAAAGATGCTGCAAAAGTTTCGGTAGATAATTGTAAAGACGTTTGTAAGTATTGTACCTGGTACGAAGGGTACCTTATAATATATAGATCGTGAATATCTTGTTTTACTTATTTATGTATTTTATATAATATCTATATATTAATACGAGAAGCAAAAATTATGTACCCGTTTTTACGAAAATCACGCTGACTTGGCATACTTATAGTTTATATAGCGAAGGAGTGCAGAATTACAATATCTTTTAAAAATAATACAAAAAAATTTTAAAAAATATTAAAATAAATGTTACATACACTATAATGGTTTGCCATCCGTGTTTAAGTGAATTGACATATACGTTGCTAGGCAACGCTCTGTTAACGCGTCTGTGGGGACACAAGTTAAAAAAGTAAGATCAGGTGATATTTTATCTAATTGAATGTTAAGCTTACTGATGAAATACTCAATTTATAGAGTATAAAGTGGATATAAAATATAAAGGAATATATTATATTTTTATAACTACATTTTTGTATTTACAGCTAAGAAATACAAAGATCTCTGCGAAGCATCGTACTGGACTGCGAAGTGTGTCTATGAAGACAATCCTAAAAATTTTATTTTTCCTTGAAATCACATATACCATAGATTTATTGTAAAGCAAAATCGTAATTTATAAAAAAAATATGTGCATTTTTTTAAGTACTGAAAATTTCATGATTAAATTCAATTTTTAATGAAAAACATATTGTTATTAAAAGCTTTTTTTATTGTTAAACACTTTTAATTGGTTTTACCAAACAAACACTTTGTTTTCGAAGAGTCATCGTGACAAACGTTGAAGGTTGTACAAAAATGAGCAAAAAGCGGGATTTAAAGTACTTTTATTTTTTAATGCATGGTCATGTTTCCTTTGCCATGTTGCTGACGTGTAATTGCTCAGTGTCTGAATAGCCGCTAATTATATCAAGGTCTAGGTCTGAACTAAGCATATTTTATATAAGATGTGCAGAAATAATAATGAATATTTTTTTTAAAGCTATTATTTTCATAACTTGGTTAATATTGGGCAATACAAAGAATTATCGCGGTATATAGGTATACATGCAACAGTTTTTGAAACATTATTAGTATTATATCCCTATCAGGTGTGTTAAGTTAATTTCCATATACATTTTTTACAAATCTTAAGCCATGTCGAAATTCTTATACGCCTGTTTCAACTTACTGACAGTGATATATTTGTAAAGAGGTTTTTAAAAATTTCTGCTGCCCATAGATTATTTATTAGATTTTCTTTTGGCAAGAAAGAGCAAATGTGTGCAAAGTGTGTTAGCACATTAAAGTATGAAAAAGCAATTGTCAACTTATTTGTGGATGTGGTGTGAATATAAAAATAATTATTTTATAAACTACAGTGTAGTATCAAAATAAAATAAAAAAAAATAAATATAAAATAATTATGAAGAATCTTATTATCCCGGTCGTTCTAGAAAGAACGTCAGGTTTATGCGATGAAAATATTGTATTGCTATAGAATTTGCTTTGTATAGGTGTGCAAATTTTCAAGTAGTTTCGACCGCAAGAACTAGATTAACATGGCATTGCAAGGTTTTATTATAGATAGAGTCATAGATAGGTGAAGCTAATAATAGCGTGGTAAAATAAAACAGAATGCGATAGGTAAATTAATCATATCTATTAAAATTACATCATAATAATATTCAGGGTCCCAAGCGCACAATTAACAGTATCTATTTGACAATGACACATCTCATGGTTCCCTAATTAAAGTTATTTATACATACGAATAAAGTTAAAAAAGTGATACAACTATAGACAAATAATTAGTAATAACAAATTAAGCAAGTGGTCATACAAATAAGCATCTTGTTCCAGTAGGTACATCCCTCATCGCAGCGTTCACGAAAAGAGTAGCTCCTAACTCTGTTTTTTGCTTTGATTGACGTCAATCAGCTTATCATACTATTACTAACTCTGCGAGGATGTAAAAAAAAATCGTTTGAAAATAATTTTGTAAAAATTGGAACGTTAACTTTAATTCAACTAGCAAAAAGACTAATATTTCTTTATGGGATACACTGTTACATATACCTACAAGTAGGTAAAATAAAATACGTGTATATTGTGGGGCAGTGCCTATAACAAAACAAAACAGACATGATAAAATCATTGTTGTTAAAAAATAGTTCTAGCAGTAAACATGTACAATATATACATGCTACGATAATAACATACATTTGTTCTGAGCCAGCCGACATATTTATGTAAATCAAAGCTAAATAAAGGCAAGAAATGTTACCTCCAATTAACAAACAATGCTAATTGTTATAAAAAACCTGAAAAATCTAAGCGAATGAATATGTAAATATTTTTAAAGAATTAAATACAGTTTTGGTCTAAACATTGATCAAGATTGTTATTGAAAAAATAAAATAGTGCAGTTGTTTTGATTCCATTAACATAAATATTTTGTTCAGTTCAGTTCAGTTTTTTAATTATGGCGCTTCGAATGTGCCAGCTGAGCATAAATCACTTCGCCAATATCACATTGTATGGAGAACACACGAAGGAGGATTGATCAGTGAAAAAGAGACTATTTCTCATAGTCTCGATCGTCTTCGGTTGACGTATGGCTATAGAGGATTGAGAGCTTTTTGTTGACAAGACCCAAACTTTTACTATTTTCATTTCAAGTTGAATTCAATTATCACCATACTTCACCCAATACTATATTAAATCTAATATAGAATGGAAAAATACTGGCTTGAGATTACATTATATAATATTAATCATATCTCTGCGCTGGTGAATAATAGATAATTGAGAACATAATATAATTTTATAAGCATTATTGATTTAAATTATTATTTTTAAAGTGTAGAATATATATGAAGTGAAGACAATTTGAAAAGGAAGATTCTTAAAAGCTTTTATACGTAATTCTAAATTTCTAATACGTCTATAAATAATATACATAACCAAAATGATATATATTTTTTTATAAGCCGAATGTAACAAGATCCCCGCTCCTCTTGTATTACTGGATTATTTTTTTTTATCAAACGAAGTTTCACGTTATCGGACAGCTCAGGCTATATTTTTTCTTGTTAATCTGCAGGCCTTAATGCCTGTCGTGGCGCAGAGGCACAAGCGTGCGACAGGTTGTGGGTTCGATTCCCACTCCAGGAAATGTTAGTTTTCATTTTCTGGGTTTGGTAACAAGGCAAAGCGCGGCATTGAGTTCCGCCACTCAGCACGCAATGCCTCAATTCGGCGGAAAGTGGGGAACGGAATTGTTGTACAAGAACGGAGTGTCTTACTAGGTTCTCGGGTTTCCTCTGCCTACCCTGCTATATGCGGGATACAGCGTGAAGAAAAAAATATCTGCAGGAACCTTTTTACGAAGTGCTACATATTTATATAAGCGCACGTCAATATTTTAATCAATATTTAAAGAGAAAAAATAATATTTAAATAGCACTTAGTAGTTTACTCTTTTCTAGTATATAGCAAACAATTATGTAAAACTGGCTAGCATTGTTTTTACTTGTATTTTGTATAAATATTTCCTAAATGCTTGCTGTTTACAATTCAAAACCTGAATTCACCTAAATATACATAGAGTGCAATACTATACAAAAACTTAATAAAGATTTAACAAGGATTAGTTATAAAATACGTTGAATCTGAAACACGTTATATAATAATTTCCATGACGCATAAATCAAAGGGATTAAAATTGATTATACATATACAAGCATATATGTGCAATGTACATATATACATATATGTAACAAAGATCAAAAGAACCAGTTTTTTACGTTGTTCTAATCGCTAATATGACGCTAGCTTGTGTTTAGATAAACATCTGAGAAAAAAGATTGCTTGACCATGCTTCTTTGTATATATAAAGGATTAGTTTCCTCAGAGCAACTAGTATTAAGGAAGACTGCAATATCGGAACGCCTTTATTGGAATACTTTATTTCTGTTTGACTTAAATATGACGTCGCTACAATTTGTGTTTTTAGTTTTTGGAGTAGTAGCTGTAAGCTTAGGATCTGTCAGTGTAAGTAAATTGAACAAATGTATATATTTTTTTTGTGATTAATGAAACAATTGCTTATAAAAAGCAAATATTAAATATAGTTTTGCATTTCCATAAAATAATAATATGAATTTCAAGTAGCATTTATCATTAAAGTTTTTCGTATACAAATAAATTTAAAATCTATGGAAAATTTTAAAGGTTATTTCCACCAAATGCAAACAGTAAAAAAGTACATACTAATTTAAAGGAAAAACAACAGTGGAAAAACTTAATTAAAGCAACCATAAGCTCGATTATATTTTTAAGGGTAAAATAGCTTTCAGTTAGTTCAAATTATGTTCTGCATAGATAGTACTCGAACTTTCCTATCCTGAATTAGTCCCAGCTATTATTGCTAATCTGACTTCAGAATTAATAATTTCATTTTGCATCATATTTTACAGATTCGAGAGTATATACTTTTACTTACTTGTATATATGTAAATTTAAATAATACTGTGGCTGAAATCCAATTCTTTTATTAGCAACACATAACATCTTACCATAATACACAAATTATGCATGTTCATTATGCTGTTGAACTGCTACGATCTATATTTATAAAATATATAATTTGTAGCAAATATAAGCTTTTTAAATGAGTAAGATTCTTAAAACAGATTATGACGTTTTACTAGACTCTTTACACTTCCAGAGGAAGTGAGAGTTGCATAAAAATAATAAATATTAGATAAATTAATAAATATCAGCAATAATTTCATTTTTTCAGGCATTCTCCGATGAGGAAAGAAATAAAATTTACGCAGGGATGCTACCCTTAGTGCTAGAATGCAGCAAAGATTACGGCTTAACAGAACAAGACCTTAAAGCTGCTAAGGAATCTGGTTCGATCGGTGCAATAAACCCCTGCCTTATGGCCTGTGTGTTTAAAAAAATCAATGTGGTATGTATTAAAAGTAACGTTCAAAATTTCCTACAATATCTATATATAAATACGTGAAAAAAAAACATAATTCCCCTTTTTACGAAAATTACGCGAACGGAGGAGCATGAAACTTGGCTCACTTATAGTTTATATAGAAAAGGAGTGCATTTTTAAATAATGCATAAAAAGTATATTAAATTAGTAAAATAAATGTTAAAGACATTATCATTGGTTTGACATTCACTTTTATATAAAGTGACATATACATATATTGCTAAAGACAACGCGTTGTTAACGCGTCACTGGGCCACTACTAAAATTTAATTTCATTTGGACTTTAATTTAAGGTATGTTATATATGAAATATTAAATTATAAATTTATTATTTTTAGATAAACGACAAAGGTTTATTCGACCTTGACAAAGCAAGTGAGCTCAGCCAGAAGTTCTTATCTGCAGCTGATGATCAACAAAAGGCTACCGAAGTTATCAAGACTTGCTCATCAGGTATAAAAATCGTTAATGTTAATTATATTCAAAATAAAGAAGGCAAGAATAAAAAAAAAGCTGTAATATTTCTCAACTTATGTTTCTATATTTTTTTTGCCAATTTTAATCTACTTTGTCTTTTGTGTGATTTTTTATTAAAAAAGAACTTTTATTTAAGAAAAAATATTACATTATTGCAGTAAATGAAAAAGATGTGAGCGACGGAGAGAAGGGTTGCGACCGAAGCAAGCTTTTATTCGATTGCTTACTTCCCTACAAAGAACAGGTAATGATATACTTTAGAAGAATATTAAAAATATTATACTATATACATCTAGAGAACTTTTGAAATATGAAAAAAATAAATTAATGAAGAAAATTTATCAAAAATTATTTTACATGAAAAATAATAATCATAAGAGTATTGTTATATTTATAGACTTTATATTATCTTTTGTTTCAGTTCACCAAATCTCGTTAAGAAGAATTCCAATAATCAATCGGCATGTTTTTCTAAGCGATTATATTTTGTTATTTTTATGCAATGTTATAATTATTACAATAAAGCCAGTATGATTTATATAAAGTCTTTTAATTTGCTGTTAATTTCTGCAATTTTCACCAAAAGAATAAGTAAGTAGTAAAAGGCGTAAATAGTTTCAACACAAAATATGTTAATACATTGCTCCGTGGCGTAAGACAATCTACCTTACGCACTACGGTCTGCGTAAAAAGCATTTTCCAGTGAAAAAAAAATACACAAAATACTGAAATATGTACCCTTGTTATATACAAGAGACTTAGGGATATCAAGAGATTACAACTAAAAATATCTTTCTTTCAAAAAAAAACTTGAACGAAGCGTAGCGTACTTTTTAATTTTAAATTGCGCTATTTATTTAGACAGTCTTATCTGGGTCAAGGTGTTCAATCGGGCCTGGATCCTGCACCAAGTTTTGTCAGGAAATCAATTACTATGTAATACCACAGCAATATCTTTATTGATATAATACATGTAATGTATATAAAAAATATGTATTCTAAAAATGTTTCATTGTTGAAGCCACATCTAGCAACGTATATAATGTTATAGTAGAGTGATCGTGTCAATGGCTAAATCAATACTAAAACAATGGCGTAGAATAGGTTATAATCATACTTTAGAAAGACTTTTGATGGAAAAATATTATCTTCCTACCCAAATTTAAAAAGTATACAACACAATATATTTTAAGTATCTTCAAAATATTTTATTTTTTATATAATTTATTACAATGTATTTTTTCACTATAGATGATGTATTAAATTTAAATAATGAGCGATGGAATCATATTTAAATGTGCTTACTTTTAATAAACTCACTTACTTACAAAACAAAAATTTTATTAAGCGGACTAATTGTTGTCGTTGTCGAATGTGTTTTTTGTACATAGGTATGACTAAAACAATTAAAAAGTTCAAGAAGATTCAATAAGTATTAAAGAATAAGTATTGTTCCAAGCTTCTTATGCTATTCTATCGCTATTCTACCCTTCAATCAAACCTCACGCATCTTCAGTGGCGACTTAGAGTTTAACCTGCGTTTTGAATTAATTTACCTCTTTGTAAAGAATAAATATGGTATATTATTATAATTGCTTAAAGAAAAGCCTTCGTCGGAATAATTAAGATTTTAACAAAAAAGAAAACTGACTTCAAATAAAATGTAACATTATAAAAAAAATCATCAAAATTGGTTCACTCAGTAAAAAGTTATGCGGTAAGAGACCTTTTTACTGGGTGAAATGATAACCTCCTTCCTCCTCCTCCTACCATTTTTAAAGTTAAATATTGAGATCGGTAGATGTCACTCACTTTTCATTTTATTTTCAAGTTCAGTTTATCAAATTCTTAGCGTCTATAGTTTTGGATGCGTGTACTCGTATGCCCATATTAAAAGAATGTTTTAAATAAAAGTATTTTGACGGTTCTGTATAGTAGTGTATGATAACTTAAAATATACGAAAAGTCAGATTTAATATGCATATAATGAATATTAATTTTATTAATCCTATAACAGTTATATTAAAATGATTATCTAATATATATAATATTATTTATTACATCATTATTACATTACTTATAAAAAGAAGAAGAAGCCAATCCCACTGACAATGACAATCTTAAAGTGACCCCTGATTTCCCTTAAGCCCCATGCTTCACAGTTTCACGCTTTTTCCCATAGGTTAGTCGACAGGATAGTCAGAGA
This sequence comes from Philaethria dido, assembly GCA_033558755.1. NCBI lineage: Eukaryota > Metazoa > Arthropoda > Insecta > Lepidoptera > Nymphalidae > Philaethria > Philaethria dido. The sequence continues at coordinate 358,583 of JAKGSA010000157.1, forward strand.
GCCTAGTACCTCTCTCTGACTCTGTTCTCCCTTTCTCAATTCGATATATATTATAGTGTTGAGAGGAAGAACTGAAAGTAGCACTTCGTTGTAAAATAAAAACAAATTATTCCTCTAGTGGAGATCGAACGTTATTATTCTAAATAAAATTAATATAAAATATTATATTTTTACAACTTGTGCGTTCGATTCCCACTATAATAAATGATAAAGTATAATTTGTACTGAATGTATTCGTGTTAGAATTGTGTTTTTCAATTTTTTCTATCTTTTGAAAACATAATTTCGCGACGCCCATGAAAAATATTTGCCTTTTCCGTTGTGTTTAACCATAACGATGCGTTGAATTTTAAAGATCAACATGCGGGATATACGCAAAATTTGAAAAATAACAAGAATCAGTTATAGAAAAATTAAAATTTATTCAAATTGATTAATCTATTTAAGTATTACAATGTCAAAAACGAGATGCCTATCTGTACAGCAAAAAGTAAAAAAAAAACTATACTGCAATTTATTTACAACGAAGAAAAGTTACTCTCTTTAGTCTTATAATATTTAGACGTAAATAAAGAAAAAGAAAAAATTATAAAAAAATATATAGACCGAACACTACGACGACCATACGTAAAGTGTGCTAAACTACCTAACAAGTTCCTTTTATAGTTCTTACTGAATATTAGAACATTAGTAGTGTCAGCACAGTAAAGCCATTCATAAGATCCATTTTTTTGTAGCCACGGAAATTATTTGTATATTTACCAAGATACTGTAGGATGAATTTGTGTTAAATTAAAAATAGATTAACGACTATCCAATAACACAATTTGCAGTGGAAAAAATGGGTGTTAAACAAACAATGATATAAATTGCTTGTTTTTGCATTACCGGTATTCGGTAACATGTTTTTTATTATGAAAAATTAGATAAAGATTCACGAAAATAATGCGTGGTCATTCCTTTAATGTCTTTATATATGTATATATATAATATATAAATATGAGGTATGTCACTTCACAATATACTGCAGGAGGCTGCGTTGGACATTTGTAAAAGAACATTGTATTTTTGATTCTCCTAAATATGGCATCTCTAAAGTTTGTGTTTGTGGTTGTTGGAGTGATGGCTGTTAGCTTGGAATTTATCAGAGTAAGTTAATACTTTATATGTTTAAATAATATTAGAGAAATACAAAGAAATTAAAAAGTCTATACAATAAGTAATGTTAAATTAATATACTTGGGTAGATTCTGTCACATTTTTTTATTATTTGAAGTATTTGTCGAAATAAAATTAATAATAAATATAATTAAATATTTTAACCAAAATATAAAAATAACTACTATAGTAATATAGAAAAATTATTTCTTTAAGGCTTACTCTGACGAAGATAGAACCAAAATTTACTCGAGAATGTTACCTCACGTACTGGAGTGTAGCAAAGAGTTCGGCATAACTGAAGATGAATTGAAAGCGTCGAAGGAAGCTGGGAAGTTTGGCTCCATCAACCCTTGTTTCATGGGATGTGTTTTTAAGAAAATTCACGTTGTAAGTATCAAAATAATGTCATTATATTTTAACGTCACTTACTTTTTTTTAAATAAAAAATCACTGCATGTTAAATAAAGATTTTGTAACTGTTCCATAACAGTATTTTTTTTTAACTCTTCTTATGGAATACTGCTATAATATTTCTTAGTTCTTCGATAAGATGTGTATTATTTGCAATTACATTTTACAGTACCATGAAACGATAGGATGAGTCTGATGGTAGTTGCAAATTCAAATCTCAAATATATGACAGCAATGTGCTAAATTTATTATAATGATTTTAGATAAACGACGAAGGCGTGTTCGACGCTGATAAAGCAGAAGAGCTTAGCCAAAAATTCTTAGTTAATGAAGAGGATCAAAAGAAGGCTTCAGCAGTTATAAAAGCTTGTGCAACAGGTATCTACTTTTGTATATCTTACACATCAAAGATAGGAAGTAACGAAATGCTTTTACTCATATTTTTAATTATAATTTCTTCTTTGGCTTTAAACTTACATTGTGATAATAATAGTTTATTCACTTATTTAAGACAAAAATGATAAATGTACTATGAGACTTAATAAATTTTTAATTTTGTAATTTTATACTTGCGTTGCAATATATAATCATAATTATTTTAATTTATGATTCCAGTAAATGACGAAAGTGTAAGTGACGGCGAAAAGGGATGCGATAGAGCTAAGCTTTTGTTCGATTGTTTGCTTCCGTTCAGAGAGCAGGTAAATTAATAGTAACTTGTATATACATTAATATTAAGCTTAGTTGGATAATATTTAAGTAGCCATATTGTCCTGACAGAGTTGGCTTCAATCCATAACAAAATTGAATAAATACGTAAATATTGCTAATTAAAATATCAATTTTTTTCTTTGTTTTTTTTTTTTATACCACGACGGTGGCTACAAGGCACACGGCCCACCTGATGGTAAGTGGTTACCGTGGCCTATGGACGGTTGCAACACCAGGGGCATCACTTACGCGTTGCCGACCCTTCAAAAACCTATTTATTCAATGTTTACCGATCTGTAAAAGCCTTTAAAAAGATTCGTATATGTCATTCTATTTTATACGAAAAGAAAAATATTGTACTCCTTTTTTGGAAAGTATGAGACCAATCTCATACTTTTCAAAAAAGGGGCACAATTAAAGTTTATATAAAGAAGACAGGACATATTATATTTTAAGTCATTTCTAAGTAATATTTGCTATAAAGAATTATTACTTGAAATTTTATCAATTCTATTTAATGTATTTTTAATTTAATTCGACTTAATGTAATAACTAGCATATTTTTTTTTCAGTTTACCAAATCCGGCTGAGCGATCGATTTTTTATAACAAATCAGTTGATATCTTTCTAACATAGAAATAAAATATTATCTTGTTGTTTTACTTTGATATGTTTATTTTTAATAAAGCAATTATAATAAATGTGAAGTTTTATTTTTTTTATATATTTTTTTTATATAATATTAAATACCACAATAGAATTTAATGGCAAACTTTGTTAGAAATAAATGTTTAGTATATGTTTAGTATATGGCGACAACGAAGTTTTAATGTTTATAAGAATTATCGTAATTAGTACTATTTATGTTTTTAATATTAAAAAATAAACAACAATTAAATATATTAAAAATATGTCATAAGCAAACATATTTTTAGGCTAGAAATTAAATATACTTTTTTCTCCGAACTCAGGAAACTTTCCAATTTACACCTCAAGCATTTGAAAATGTTAACCAGGATTTATCAAAATCAAACAGGATTCTTCACAGTGTATCTGTCTTTGTACAATACATTTTATTGTTTGAACTTAGGCTGGAAAGATTTTGTATAAAAATAAGGAAATTATAAATTCAACTAAACAGTAACATTTATTGGTATAAAGATTTTTCTTGCATTTATTACATTCATTTTAATTTCATATTTCGTCTTTATTTCGCATCAAGGTCATTTCACGGCACTATATTTCTATTCCAAACTGAAAAATAAAATATTATTTAAAATATTTATATAAACAATATATATGTTGTTGTAGTACTGTTTACAATAGTTCGGTATGAAAAAACTTATAGCATATCAACCTTCCTGATATTTTGTTATAATTGAATTATACTATACCTGTGACGCATTTTCAATCATACATTTATACGCCATCATGGAACGATCACAGCCCTTGTCACCGTCACTGACTGGTTCGGTATTAACTGCAAAAATGAATGAAATGTTTAAAATATATAAAATAAATTTATTTTGAAAATAAGCTTTGCATATATCCCTCAAAAAATTGGTTAATGTGACATAACCTAGAAGAAATATCCGTTATCGACTTTCCGTCCGTTTTCGACACATTGCACACCAAGTGGTGGAACCACAGCCACGGTTTGTCTTACTTTGGCGGGACAATGAAAAAAATTTAAATCTAAGCGTTCCCAATTCCCACATATTGGAATGAAAATCACATTTATCATGTCTACAGTTAGACTTCGTCCTCTCACACCAAGACAGCATCAAATGACGAATATTATAAATTTTTAATACCAAAATATGAGCTTACTATGTGAGCAAGAGTGAAGATAATCTTCAATGAGTTTTAATTCGTCTTCATCATTAAACACTTTCCTTGCCAAATCCAAAACAGTCTCTTTTTGAAGCATGCCTGCATCATCCATCTAAAATAATAATAGTGGTTTGATTGGGAATATTCATGTTCTGCATAGTACTCGTAGGCATTCAATTCGTGTTGAGGTTATATAATTTTTCTACTCTAGTTAGCAACATAATCAGATATACTATTTAAAATTAATTTTATTATCTCTTGAAAACATGGTCATACAAAACTATTGAGGTATGCTGTAGGTCTAGTTCAGAGTAGTTGTTTATTCTCTATGACGTATTTTAATATAGCTATATTAAATATACTAAAAGATAAAGTAATTGAGAAGGGATAAAACGTGAGGTTGTCGGTTTAAGTTTAACAATAGATATGTATATATAATCAATTTAAGAATTTGCAGATAATTTTATGATACTAAAGCGTAGCACACGGACACTTCGCTGTTTAGAGTGTTTTGTGTTGAGATTAAAAGTTATCGGATCTCTACAAGCAGCACCTAATAGTAGCCAAAAAACATTATGGAAAAATGGTATATTACTCAATTCAATTGGCTTCAATTTCATGAATAATTTATAATAAGAGAGCAAACGAACAACAAACGGAGTGTCTTAACACTAGGTTCCCTCAGCCTACCCCTGCTATATGCGGGATACAGCGTGAAAGCTATGTATGTAATAGTAATGTAAAGCAAACAAATATAGAGTAAGGATAGAAACATAAACAAATAGGATAGGTAGAGGATAGAAACATAAACAAATAACAAAATATTAGACGTGGACGTAATAAAGTATTTTATCAAAATTGTACTAGTATTATGATACCAAGTATAAAATGGAAATACTTACAATACCAAGTTTTCAAACATGCGAGGCTAAGAAACAGGCAGCATTTTCTCCTTGGAATTTTTTGCTCTTAAATTTTGATATCATCAGCACTGATATGAAGAGTGTCTTTAATGCATTCTTTCCCAACATTTCAAAGTGATTATGGATCACATAGCTTTTGCTCATCAGTTATGGCCTGAATAATTAATATATTTATTCAATATTTATACATTTTTATATATTTTTCATACTTGAGTGGCTAACTTAACGGCTGGGAGGCGTTGAAGAAAAACTCAGTTGTATAGCGCAGAGATGCATTGTTCGCTAATAATTAAATATTGAATTACTCAGTGTATTAAGAGAATATAGATCAACTTAAAACATTAACTTCTTACCGAAACTCCATTGAAAAATAAATTTATTATAAAAACATAACAAATAGTAATAAGCAACATTTGACAGCTAACTGTACTTTATCAAAGAGCTCAAAATATACTGTGTGTTGGGTTGTATATAAAATCAGTTATATACATCTATATATCTATCTATATGTGGCTAACTATTAATTAAGATAATGATATGGTGACTCTATTATTAAGCAGGAACGATTTTGGGAAATGACTACGGGCAATCATGAAAATGGGTGACAATTAAGAATTTTATTTTCGCCTTAACCACACTAAGCTCTAAAATATATATTTTTTATTTTTTTAAGGTTAAAGATGTGTGGATTAATGGTGAATCTACATTTTCTAATTTTCTGCCTTGGAACTTAACTGTATTTTAGACAATATCTACCAATAGATGCCGGCGGAAATTATTATCGTAAGTCCAATATTATGTAAGTAATAAATTTTTCCCTCTGGTTAGATTAAAACTTCTCCTCGTTCAGACACAATCTAAGTATGCTCTTTCAGTACGACGGATACCCACACTTACTTCAATTTAGAAATCCTTAAGCAATATAATATTATTCGACATGAGAAAAAAGCTTAGCTTTCCGTGCATTTACCGTGTTTAATGAAGGGTTCCCCTGAAAATGCGCATTAGCATGCCACCACTGTCCTCTCCCTACGAAACCTAATTACCCAATAGACCTTGCTTATACCGCCTTCATATTACATTGCAAGAAACGACCTGATGAGATGATGATGATGGTTTTATGAACATAAAAATCATAATAAGTTAAGGTAAGGCATCATGTAGTTAGTGTCCTCCAGTTATAAAAAAAAATACACCAATTAAAATTTTGTTAATTTTATTTGACTCGACAAAAGTTCTGGGTGTTTTGACTTATTTTTTTTTTTTTTTTTAAACATATATTTTTCTATTTTCTGCATAAAATTTTAAATTCCAAAAAGACTAAGCTATATACAATATCATATGACAAGTTGGGCTCTTTCCGTGATAGCCAGGAAATGGCACATGTAACATAATTTTTGTTTATGTCATCACATCCTAAATGATATAGATATTTGAATAATATAAAGCATATAAAGAACTTAATACTTATCGCTTTTTGATTATAATAATTTGTCGCATTACTTAACATGTAATGTATTGTAAATGGGACATGTTTTTCCTTTATTAAGCCCCGATGTTGCTGTTTTCTATTTTAAAACTTATTTACTCTTGTATTGGTTGAATTTTTGTATGGCTCAGTAATTTGTTATTTCTATAATGCCTTTGAAAATGATGTAAATGTGATGACATATTGTTAATTGTGTATATATAAAAAAATATTCAGAACGATTTACACATTTTCACACTAGACCCGTGACGAAAGTAGTAAAAGGATTTACAATGTTAAGAACTTTAATGAAATTGTTATTTTATTGTATTTTATTTTTCAATGTTCGAGTTTACGTAAGTGATGAATTCATATTTAATCGTTGCAGTATTGTATTAAGTTATTATGTTTTCTAAGTTGGATAGTGTGATTAAATATGTCTTTCATTGGCTATATTTTACTGCCCTTTTGCTGTCTTATATTATATTTGGCCCGCAAGTAGTATATTTTCATCATATTTTTACATAATAGTTATTATTTAACAAATAATTATGTATTTAAGAGAAAATGCAGAAAACATCCAAAGTATTAAAAGTATTAGATGAAAAGTTTCAACGGATTTTTTTTTCAAATACGCGTATTTGGCAAAATCTTTTATATGAACTTGAATCTATAAACTAAACAGCAATTAATTTATATATTTTAGGCTGAAGATATTGAGAAAATGAAAGAAGAGTACGCAGAAATAATTATGACTTGTGCCAAAGATTATCCAATAACACCGGAAGATATTGAACAACTGAAAAATAGTGAAATACCCGATAACAATAACGCAAAATGTCTTTTCGCGTGTGCTTACAAAACAACAGGAATGGTGATATATATTTTATAACAATTTTAAATAAATGTTTACAGTCATTTATTATTTAATGGCTTATTATATTATAGATTTTGAATTCTAAATTTGATCTCTTGTTAAAGTCAAACCCATAAAGTTAAAGACACCTGTCGTGGCGCAGAGGCACAAGCGTGCGACAGTAAACGCGACAGGTTGTGGGTTCGATTCCCACTCCAGGAAATGGAATTTTCATTTCCTGGGTTTGGTAACAAGGCAAAGCGCGGCGTTGAGTTTCGCCACTCAGCATGCAATGCCTCAATTCGGCGGAAAGTAGGGAACCACTTCTTAGTTCACCACACTAGGTTCCTTCTGCCTACCCTGCTATATGCGGGATACAGCGTGAAGCTATGTATGTATGTATGAGTTTCAAATACTTTCTTTAAGCTTATTATTCATTTCATTTTAAAATCGTTGATTTTGGAAAGGATGAAAAGTCTTAGATATTAAAAGTTAATACTTAGTTAACAGGTTTATGTAGTTAACAGATATGTACTTCATATTTTGTAACATGAATGAATAATAATAGCATATACAAACATATAGCGTACCAAATATAAAATTTTGGGGAAAATAATAAAGCACATTACAAAATAGCCGAATTATACATAATAAGCACTACCTTATTATGTTTCATGACAGTCACAAGGTCGATACATAAATATCCGCAATTATTCGCTTCGCCTGTTCTTTAACAATAACACTATGAGTGCGTTCCTCATTTACCGGAAACGCATTTTTGGGTTCAGCTATATGAAGTATTATTTTCCCTCAAAATATTATTTCAAAAATATTATATGTAATATTTGGTACTTATTAGATTATATTTACAGATGGATGATCAAGGAAAGCTCTCTGTGGAAGGAGTAAATAAGTTAGCTCAAACGTTTTATGCTGACGATCCTGAACGGTTAAAGAAAGCTGAACAGTTTACTGATGCTTGCAAAAGTGGTAAAAACGAAATAATAATTTTTAAAATTGTTATTCTGGCTTATTTTTACTAACTTACTAAGTAACCGTCGGGATGAATTTATAGACTGATATAACGTGTTATATGTTTTGATAAAACATATTACGTACATATTATTTCTCAACTTCTTTCTCCCGTATAGCAGGCAAGTCACGGAGAGCCTTGTGTTGTTGTTGAACACACCGCTTTCAAGGAGTTCCCTAGTTTCCGCCCGAATTCGATACATTGGCGTTAAGAGAATAGATCAACTTAAAACATATGGCAGTGGCCGAATTCGACGCCGTTCTATGTCTCACTAGAGCAGAGAAATAATTTAAATATAATCACTCCCCCAAAGAGAATTGAACCCACAACCAATCGCTTGTACAGGCAGATGCTGTTCCACTGCTCAACAATGGCCTCACGTAGCATATTAGGTAGTTAAATGGTTAGCACCTTTTTGTTTACAGTAAATGATGAAGAAGTGTCAGACGGTAATAAAGGCTGCGATAGAGCTGCTCTGATATTTAAATGTAGCATTGAAAAAGCGCCACAGGTTAGTAAAATAAAAC
>JAKGSA010000157.1:375542-482518 GCA_033558755.1 Philaethria dido
TCTCACTCTTTTATATCTTTTAAAAAGTTAATAATGATGTTAAATAGAGATTGACCTGAACTAAGGTGAGGTTTGCTAAATCATAGCGTAATATAATTTATACATATATGGTGTACAATATTTAGTGTGATAATTAGAAAAATTCATTTAGCTTCCTCTTTCTCTCAAGGCATTAAATGTATATGAAAAATAAATAAAAAACACACATAAATATTACATTTGTCCTCTAAAGTATTTTCTGACAAAGCTAATGCTTTTCGTGTCTTATAATGTTATTATGAAGTAGAAAGTAATGTACAAAATCATTACTGCGTTTTAAATTAAAATAAAATATATTTTCAAATTTATATCTACATATCAGTCTATATTGTTATTTATTTTATACTAAATTTGATATTCGAAGGTTAAGAAAATGAAATAATATTTTAGATATTGATCACTGCCAATTTCACAATTGTAATTACAATAGTTCAAACAATATTTAAATCGTAACTATATCATTATTAATCTTATTTTTACTAGCTGTTACCCGCGTCTTCGCTCGCATAGTCTAGTTTACTATACGTTAATGCCTTAATTTAAAAGCTTTCAAGCGCTAAAATATTAGAAAAACATAAAAAGCATTCTGTCGCATTTCCACCCTCTAAGAATATGCGTACAAAGTTTCATGATAATCGGTTGTGTAGCATTGCCGTGAAAGCGTAACAAACAAATGATCATTCACATTTATAATATTAGTAAGGATAATTAGTGCATTTTTTGTATCGCTGGGAAATGCAATTTACGCAGACCATCCGTGCGCAAGACCGATATGCATTACGGGCGGATGATACTGTGAAGCTCACCGGAAAATAAACCATACTACCCACCAAAAGCCAACGGAAACCTTCACCACCAAAATGAGACGCCGCAGGATCCCTCGCGCATGTCATTACGACGTCTCGGTGGACGGCCCGCCTATTACGAGCCACCGTCGCCTTCTGAGTGCTCTGTGGTTCTTCCAGAGTACTCGCAGCCTCGATGATCCTTGATGATTGCAGCACCATGATCCTCCCGTAGTAGCTCTTCTATGGTAGAGGATGTAAGAGATGCAGGTACCGCTATCTCCGATCCCCTGGTCTAATGCTTTAAGGTAACCAGTAATTTTAAATTGTTATAATACATGTTTGAATAAAATGTTGACGTATATAATATACAAATGTAGGTATAGTCGGATTTAAGTAAGTAGTTGATAAATTTATTTAATATTCAAAATCAGTCATGTATATATTATAAATTAATTTTATTCTAAAAGCATTGGCATAAGTTAATATTTATAAAACGTGCGGACCCATTCTCCCCTAGAATTTTATAAATATATAATTTACTCGTATATTTTAAATAATAGACAATTATTGCACAAAGAGTGATTATAACTGTTACCCTATTGACAAAATTATTCTCAATTATTTTAAATAGAATGGTATAAATATATGAACGCGTTCATTTTTTCAGTATTATATTAAAGGACCAATTGAAACTACCATAAGTAGCTGAATTTGAAACGCAGGATGAAGACTTTAAATTTAATAATTTTATTGTTTATTTTCTTCTTCGGCTATTCTCATGTAAGTATGTTAAAGAAATATCAATTTGATCTATATATGAATATCACTTTTAGCGTACAAATGTTTTAATAAATCTTAAACTTTTTTTCAATATTGTGGTACATTTGAAATTTGATCAAAAAATTAAATTAAATCGAATATTAATACCTATTGGGTAAGAAGGAGCTTATCAAAAATAAATAAATGATATTTTTAATCATGAAGGGGATGAGCGATGATGAGATGAGGGAAGAATTTATAAGGATTACAATGATCTGCTCAAAAGACTACAAAGTTGACATAAAGGATTTATTGGGTTTGCAACAACTAATCCTTCCAACAAAGCAAGAGTCCAAATGCTTGCTTGCGTGCGCCTATAGAAAAACTGGCACCGTAAGTGTATTTAATTTTTTCTCTTATATCAGAAGTGCCGATCATATAAAGGTAGCTGGTTCTAATCAGTTTTTTTCAGATATACCATAGATACCATATTTTTGCTCAATTGAAAATAATATAAAATAATTTTACATAGATTAGTGTACATATAGGCAGCTCCCAACTGAGTAGCAATTGTGTTTTATATATTTATATTAACATTTGTATTTTAGATGAATAAGGAAGGTTTGTACGACGTAGAAGCAAGTTACAAAATTGCTGAAATGACTAAAAATGGAGACCCTAAAAGATTGGAAAATGCTAGAAAATTAGTTGACATATGTGCTAAGGGTGAATATATAATTTTACACTCTTTTATAACTAAATTGATAACGTACCTATAACTGATACAATTATCTCAATGAACAATTTAATACAATACCAATATAATGGAATTAAATAGTTGTTCTAATAATTTAGAAGCTACAGCGAGACAAGTACATAAAAATAGGCTGTTCTTTGGAGTTCAATAAAAAAGTATCGAAATTTCCATTTTCTATAGAGATGATAGATTTTCTAGTGTTTGTGTTATTTCAGTATAATGAAAATAGATTTATTGTAGAATTGAAATCAAAGTGAAATCAACATATAGTTGAATACATGAATATGAGACAGTATTTTAACCTCAAACAAATGAAACTGAAAACATACTCTGAATATAACGCAACTCTTATTTATCTATCAAAATTTGTTTTTATATATATTTTAGTAAATGACGAGAAAGTATCTGATGGCGAAGCGGGATGTGATAGAGCGGGACTTATATTCAAATGCGTTGTAGAAAATGCGCCTAAGGTAACAAATAATTCAACCATTGCAATTGCAAGTGTTCAGTTCTATTGTTAAATTGGTGACTTATTGTGTTTTCTTTTATTTCAGCTGGGATTTAAAATTAAATAGTAGGCATGATTGAAAATAACCTTTGCGTCTATGAGAAAAACATTGTGGTAAATTATTTCAAGTGCTTTGTTTAAACGTGGATATAATATTAAATAGTAAAGATGATTATGAATATAACATTGTTTTTATCATACGTCCTTCTAGAAAAAAATTTATGTGTAAAAATGACACCTCACTACATTTAATAAGGGGAAAAATTTATAAGAATCAATTTTTGAATGCAAGTTTTGATACTATGCTGGATAGTTCTAAGTTAAAAATTACATAAAGGCCATCGTGGCGCAATTGGATAGGGTGTGCTTGTAAACGCGATTGATTGTGGATTACATTTAATTTATTTATATTTCTCCACTCCGTCAACCAGCTGGTAAATTCGTCATTAATTAATTGTAATTTACAAAAGGTAAGCCAATGGGAAACGCATTATATGGACGCTTCGCCACTACTATGCCCATTTATTTTCTGTAGTTTCGACTATATAATAAAAAATATCTATTTCAATAAGACAAATCTGCTAATTAAACATTAAAATTTTGTCTTGACTCACTAGAGAGTCGCAGTTAACGACTAATATTGTAACGATAGTCCTTTCAGTCATAACGGTTTATTAGCGGAAATCGTCAGCATCTTTAAAACGATCGCTTAGTTGTTGAATCAAAAATGCTGAAGGTAGTATTATTAGAATCGTTATTCACTCTGGAGCCCTAACCGACGGCCTGGATGTATGTCCCACCAATGAAAGATTTTTTAGCTTTACGTTTAGCCGCATAGCAGGATAAACACAGAGCCTAGTGTTCAGATACTTTGTTCTTGAAATTTGAGACATTGTGTGTTGAATGGTCCCCAAGTGGAAATCGAACCCACAACCGTGACGTTTACCATCAGACATCGTTGCGCCATGATATTTACTTTTTAGAAATATATTTTAATATTTTTAAATGTATATATTTATATGTAGATTTAAAACCTAACATCTTATAAAAGTAATAAATATAGATATTATAAAACATATATTAAAATTATCCTGAGGGCTGACACCTATCTGATTACATGTGAAACATTCGTATCACATTAAAAACAAGTAACTGAGTCGGCTATATTGTTCAATTCTCATGTTAGTTCACATGTTGCGTCATAGATGGCAATACAACGATATGAAATGAATCATATATTTTGTTTACAAAACAAATAAAGGAAAAAGAAATAAAGTCAACATATTTTTTCATTTACAACCTTTAATTATATATTTATTTCTATATTTTATAAGATTCATTTTGCATAATTAAATTTTTCTTTTATTAATAAAAAAATAACCAAAACCGCATATTTTTTAATTAAAATTAATATAATATATATTTATTTTATTTAATTTTTACATTGAATGGTGCACACATTGATCAAGGCCGTTTTAGTATACCCCGCGGGCTGCGCAAGAGCATACGCAGCACGCACACATCGACACGTCGGGCAACCAACTTGATTCAAAGTTGAAAGTAGTGTCTCTTGATCCGCCGACTCGTGTATAATTCTAACTTCGCTCCGATCGATCTCATTGATGACGTTACGTGCAAACAATTGATTTTACAGTTTTGTTTTGTCAATATCTCGTGCTCAGTGTTTGTAGACGTGAGTAGTGCCATACGTGACGGTTATTGAACTTGAAAAGTTGAAAAGTGTTCGTGTATTGAGTGCTCGTTGGTCATGTTTTTGTGACTGTGTTTGTTTATTGGGATACAAACGTCTTGATCTTGAACTTGTCGTTCGTAGGTAACTCAATTTTAATTTTAATATTTCGTATGTTTGCTTAATTTTCATATATGTACACTATTATATTCTTTTTTAATTTAAATTTCGAATACATATACTAATTACAATAATGGTAACAGGTAAGTAAAACAATGTACAATAACAACTAAGTACAATAGGTAACAGGTAAGTAAAAAACCACTTATCTATAGAAAATGTTAAAATAACCTACATATATTTTTTAATATTCAATAGATTAAAACTCAGTAACTATACCCATTTAAACACATCCAATGATACTTAAGTCAACATTTATTACGATAAATACAAAATGATAATATCTATGAACTATTCAAATACTGTTAAATTAAATTGCTTATTTAAACTTCCCTCACGTTTATCGGTACTGGTATATATTTATCATCCGCTTCCCTGCTTACTGGAGCATACACTTCGAATTCTTCAATAGGGGATCGCGTCGTGGGACTCGTCTTAAACAATCGCTGTTTAGAATCAAATACCTTATTACTCAAGGCTTTTCTTTGGCTTATTTTTCTATGCATATTTATATTACTAAGCTCTTGAGTTTGTCGATTCTCTTCAGATTCAATGTTCCATTTCATTAAATGTAAGTCCAAATCAGGGCCTGTGACTTCTTCAGTGTCTCTTCTCTTTCGCTTACCAGAAGCTACCCCTAGTTGTAACAGAATTGGGTTGTGAACCAAAGCAGCAGCAGCCCCTAGAAGTGCGATACCCGCAATCGGCCATAAAATTGCTTTAGCTGCGAGTGCCTGCAAAACAGTTTCATAGTTAACAACGGTTAAGTTATTGTTTGTTACAAACAATTGTAACCAATAGCGGAAAGAGGAAGGAAATTTGGAAACCTTTTTACTAAATATTCATTTGTTATTATTTCATTTTCTGATTATTTTCGTATTAATATTTATAAGCGTGTAGATATGCCGGCATTTTACAACGTATATTTTAATTATGTAATTAATACTAGAATATTTATAACGTATCAAGTCGAAACTAATATTTCCTTAGGTGTAGGTAACATATTTATGTTTATTAATGTTAAGACATTTACTTGATAATTTAGTAGGTTGAATTGAGTGGGCGAACTAATTCATTCCTTCCATTAATATTGATACGTATTTCTATGGTTCGAATGTAGGCACAAAGGTTGGGGTACTTAATAATTTAACACGCTCAGTACCAGGTAACAATAATTTGTTAGGAAAGTCGCTTTAACAGTCTGTTTTCTATTTGTTTTGTAATGTTTAAATATATTGTAATTACAAACACTATACGAACGGTGTTCTTGTGGTTTTTTAGTCAGTAAATGTTGGCTGACTTTTTAATAAAATAAGTTACGATTTTTTTTAAAAGTATAATACAAATTGTATAATTATAATACATACATAGAATTACTATAATTATATATTAGAAATCTTTTTTTTTTTAATTCCACGCTGTATCTCTCAAATAGTAGGGTAGGCAGAGGGAACCAAAGAACCTAGTGTTAAGACACTCTTATTTTTTAACATTTCCGTTCCCTATTACACATTAATTATAATTTAAGATAATTTTACATGGTTGTAATGTTTGTAGTGATGGCCCGCGTAGTGATGTCCTTCATGACCATAGTGATGTCCGTAGTGGTCAAGTTCTTGTACATGATGATCGATAATCGGTACGTGATAATCATATTCGTAACCAACATGCGGGTATTCCTCATAATCATGCGGGGCGTAACCTGAGAACACGACATTTAATTTTTTTACCTTTCGTGATGTAACAGATAAAAAATATTGATATAACATGTTTTAACAACTACAACTAATAAAAGTTTTAGTGTCAAATTACACTTGTATTTTATCTGTGTGTAAATACTAACTTGTCTTTAATGTGTCATGACGTAAGTAGATATTGGTTACAGATATACATATGTAGCTATTATGTAAAGAATTATATTTATGTAAGACAGTAAAAATTTTTTTACTGAGTTCCATCTTATACCCATCCTAGCGTAAAAATGTTGATTAGAAAATGTATTGTACTTTTATGTTGAGTAACCTAAGTCATAAAGTAACATAAATAATGTTTTTACCTAAATGATCTTTATGTACGAGTCCGCGGCTGTAACTTGAACTAGACTGCTTGCTATCAGAGATATCCTGTAACAAAAAGACATTAATAATAACAACAACAATAAACAAGCAGAACAAACATACATACACTTGCAAGCATACACATCTATATTACTATATTTTTTTAGTTTGTTAATCTACTTACAAAAATAAAGTGTATGCCTCAGTAGGGTTATTTACAATTTAAAACTGTATACAATGTTATAGCTGATATTAAATTGTTAATAATTCTGAGGGTTTGGTGTCTTAGTACGGCGATAGTATAGATTAAAATTATATTGGGAAAAATATGTAGCTAACCAACATTTTTTATTTAAGTCAAAAAATAATGTCTGAAACTACATTATTTTGATTAAAATCCATTGAGTAAAAACACACTGCAGTCTGTGAATTTGGCTGTATAGTACGTTTTTCTATAATTAAATCCAATTACACCGTCCTCAGGCACACTTCGATAGATACGTCTGGTCGCTGCCCTCTTTTCACATAGCACTTAATGTTTCTTTTCCGATTGAAACTCTTCAATTGAATTAAAGAACGATTCGTAAATAGATGCTTTTATTCAGTTTCTAACGTACACGTCGCTTGCTAGATTTAACAAAATATACTAGCTTTATTCCTTTTAGATTTTTTGACTCGACATAGCGTGGCGTAGTTGTAATGTGATATACTTGATCACGATATTTTTAATATCATCAAAGTAATGATATCCAATATTCCATTTTCCAAACATGTTTAGAACGATATAACTTATCACTAGATTTTTTATACCAGAGATACTGTGAAAAAAAGCCAATTAATATTTTTTTTATTTCTATTTTTAATTACAGTGGGTGTAATGTAATATTTTTAAATATATTAGTAACTTATATTGTACACAAGTACTTTAAATTGATAAGAAACGTACATTTCGTATCCAAATTTTAGAGAAATGAGTCAAATGAATCATTTTTTCCTCGTTCCATTACTCAAAGATACCAAGAAATGATCTCGAGTCTGACTAACAGAAAGGTGCTTACAAACCTGTACATTTGTCTACGTGAGCCCAAGCCTATATATGTAACGTGTCGTTACTTATTAAAAATCTTGGATTGATGGTAGTATTCAGTGCGTAACTACGCAAAAAATTATGACAATAATATTGATCGTTTTAAAAAATAAATATATTAAAAATATTTTTGGGAAATTACTTACTCGCCTTAGATGAAACTAAGAGTTTTCTCTAACTGTTCCCTAAATTAATGAGTTATTTTGTTATTTATGGAATGAAACATAACTATTACATTGTTATCAGTTTTTAGGAAATACATGAGTAAATATGCAGACATGCGTCAATTAATATAATTTACCTCGCATGCTTAAAACTAGAAACTTACATATGTTAAAATTATATGAATATTACATATTTCGACATATTACATACATACTTGTCAAAGCAACAACCTGCCTAATTATAAAGCACGTACATATGAGATAGAATTATATGCTCCAGATCGTAGTTAAAATGCATATTCAGTTTACATTTATTTTACAAGCTATCTTTCATTGTTCACAATTATCTCATGTGAAAAGAAACGTGTAAATAGGCTTCTTAAGACAGGTTAAATGTATGCCGTCACGGGAAAAGATTCTCAAGTATGCAATCCAAGTTTTGACGGCAAATTGCCTAAGTGTTGTTACGACAGTACCTACTATTGTAAAATTATTTGATTATTCACGCTGGGAATATTGTTTATCATTTAATAGTTGCCTGAATAAAAATAATATAAATTATATTGGTGATACTGAGTCACGTTTCCGTTACGACAAGTTATCAGGAATGTGGGCCATACTAGTGATATTTGCACCAGCTTGAGCCTGTATTTCTACATTGTAAGTACTACTGTTGACATAGGCTGAGGATTTATTTATAATTCACTTGATATTTACATTAGTTTATATGCACAATTAAAATAACTATGACTATAGGTTACACCCTCATCTACTTCATCCAAGGACTACTCACAATAGTATACATCTTTAAATACGAGTCCGAGAGCTTTTTTGTATTATTTTTAAATATATTCTGCATTGACTTTGATAAAAATCTTAATCGATATCCGCCATTTTATTTTATTACTTACATGTGGCCACTGACAATTTCCGTTCCACATTACTTGTATGTGTTTTTTTAAATATATATAAAAGGAAATTGCGTAACCTTAAATTACTTAATTGATGCATTTAATTGCCTAAACTTCAAGTTTGATATTTACATATATCACCTATACAAGGCGTAATTAGTCTAGGCACTCTGTTTTTCGTTGTTTGTATACTGGGTGGTGAATTTTTTACGGTTTCTGTTTTAATAATAAATATATTTGAAAATGTAATTATATTTAAATAAATTAGAGCTTAAAAAAAAGAATATTAAACATAGTAATTCTAACATACCTTGAAAGAAATAGGCCGGAATGAAGACGTATCAACATATCGCTTCAGTTCTTCTTTTTGTAATGTTTTAACGTGAGTAACATTCTGAAACAAAAGTACACAATACATTTAAATAAAATGAGATATGAAATTCAACACGTTACTCAATAATACTTACATTATCTTCCTTTAAGGAAAATTCCCTTATGTGTTCGTTGAAATTGGAATTCGTAATAGGATTACATTCTCCGAGGTTTTGTCTTACTGATATAAATATTGTAAAAACGACATCAAATAAAAACATTGAAGAATGTATACGCATTTTTTGAATAATTTTATAGAATACCAGCACTTTAACACAAGGAATGTTGTACGAAGCTCATGTTACATTAAAAGAGTTATGGCTGAAAGTGTATACTTTATAAAAAATATGTTAGAAGAGGGGGTGGTTTAGATGACAATTTGACAGGCGGCGAAACAATGGAGTCCGAGATATGGTTACACCCCGTTGCGTACGTTGCGTAGTAGTTTCATTGTTTCTAATCATAATGATGGTCACGTTATTGCAGATTGTTACATGGTGTATGCACTTGGATATAAGTCAAATAGGCTCACTGCGCAAGAAAGTAAATTGATAAGAAAAATATGAAAATAGAGAAAATTGGTACGATATGTGTATTTGTCGAACTACCAGGAATAAAAGCCATCAAGCAAAACGAAAGAAAAGAAAGTCAACATTTCCGCACTGCACGAGTTGTGTGCGTAAATTATCAATAATTATACTATAGTAAGCTCTGTACCTATAATTTTAAAGCTCAGTTTACTACGCAGCGTGCATTGCAGAAGAAAAAAGTGGCCTTAAATGCCTGGTCTACTTGAAGTATTATAATCGTTAAGTTACTCAGGTAACTTTTTTATTTATAGGCAATCATATGTAATTTGACTTATTTCTTTCAATATCTCCTTAACACGAACAAGACATAGTGGTAGCCAAAATTAAGTAATTAGTACTACAATACTAATAATATTTTAATTGGATTATATCCTGAAACTATACACATATATGTATACTATATATTTGTGGGTTACAGAATTTCTCATTTAAATAAAGTAAAACCCACCCACTGCTTGAAACGAGCAGGCTTCTGGTTTATTAGTTTAAATTATTTATTTTGCGGCAAGCAGATTTACGATTGGCACAGCGATATATTAGGAACCCACCAATAAAATTCTTTTTACAAAGATGTAAAGAAGAAAGTGTGATAGCAGGAATTTATTTTTATGCTTATTTATATTAAATATATCTACTTAAAAATAATCGTTGAAAACGAAAAACTGAACTAAAGAGTATTAATTAACCCACGAGTAATAGATAAGTAACTGAAAGAACTTTAGCATGTTCTTGAGAATAAGTTATATTTATAGACTATATATAACGCCTGTCGTGGTGCAGATGCACAAGCGTACGACTGTAAACGCGACAGGTTGTGGGTTCGATTCCCACTCCAGGAAATGTAAAATTTAGTATTTTCATTTCTTGGGTTTGGTGACAAAGCAAAGCGCGGCGTTGAGTTCCGCCACTCAACACGCAATGCCTCAATTCGGCGGAAAGTGGGGAACGGAATTGTTGAAAGAGAATGGAGTGTCTTAACACTAGGTTCTCTGGTTCCCTCTGCCTACCCTGCTATATGCGGGTTACAGCGCGAAGTTAAAATATATATATATATATATATATATACATGGGTTGCAATTTTGAAAGCATTTAGAAGAGAAGAAGAGAAGAAACTCCTTAGCAAGATATGGATTCACTGTGCTTGATGCCCGGGCCATTCGCGTTGCGGAGAGAGGTGTTTCGAGTAGCGGCTTGAACTTGCGACCCAAATGTAGACTTAAATGACGCTTGAACGCACGCCTCCACTGTCACCACTCCTCTCTCTACGAAACCAATAATATGAATTTTTTAATTAAGTAATACGTCACTATTTTCAGGTTTCATACGCCGAAACACGACTTAGTAATTGGAACTTTAACGTTAACCTAAATTAATATTTTTAATGATATACACAAATTTATAAATTTATTACTATTTATTTTTTTATACTTTTCGTAAATGTTTAAGTTTGTCACTTCCAGAGTAAAATGTCTTTGTATTTTCTACTCGGTATTTCCTTTTTACTTTACGACCTTAAATTCTTTAGCAGATCCATAGGTGGAAAAAGTATCGAATGCCTTTTCAATTGCTCCCATATGGAACAAATGTGGAAAAAAATATATTGTTGTAACGAATTGTGCCATGCAAGATATATTACGTACATATGAGTCACACCTTGGATGCGTATATATTTAATTCCTTTAATTTTATATTGTAAATACTTTTTTTAATTTATAATACCACTGTATTTAATAATTAGAAATTTGAACACATAATAAGTTGTTTATATATTATTGATTTTAAAATTTAAAAAGTCCCGCTGAGTTTCTTGCGCCGGTTCTTCTCAGGTCTGAGGCATTAAATTTAGTGAACCGGTGGTAAATTATTTGACGTTCAAAAAATGAAGCTTGTAACTTCTTATTTTGAATAAAATTATTTGACTTTGACTTTGACTTTGAATCACTGTTTACACGTAAAGTTTGTCCAAGGCTTTCAACACACGATTCTTTTTTTTTGTTTGTTGTTATATACGCCTTTCGTGGCGCAACGGCACAAGCGTGCGGCTGTAAACACGACAGGTTGTGGGTTCGATTCCCACTCCAGGAAATGTTAGTATTTTCATTTCCTGGGTTTGGTAACAAGGCAAAGCGCGGCGTTGAGTTCCGCCACTCAACACACAATGCCTCAATTTGGCGGAAAGTGGGGAACGGAATTGTTGTAAGAGAACGGAGTGTCTTAATACTAGGTTCTCAGGTTCCCTCTGCCTACCCTGCTATATGTGGGATACAGCATTAAGTTAAAAAAAAAAAAGTAAATATTGTATATTTTTACTTAATTTACTTTACTACTATTTTGGAAGAGAAAGTGCCTATAACATGAAAATGCTATCTTGAATCTTATTTTTACATCTGCGAGAGCAAACATCGATCAACGTCTATAAGCATCAAAGAGCGTTTGGAAGGTAACGCAGGAGGTGTCACGTTAGATAGATCGAGTCGTAATCGAGTATCAATAGGAACAAGATTTGTGATTGCGATTGCGTTTGACTTTAGGTCTAAGTGAGTGATGGTTTCAGTGATTTAATATTTGTTTGTCTGGTGGTGTATCGGCTGACATTTACAGCTGTAAATCATAATTTGTTAGTTCGTATCAGAAAATTTTGATTGTATTATATTAGATTTTATTAGCAAGAATTGCGGGGTAGGGGTTAGCAGGCTTAAGATCATCACAGGATATATTATAAAATTATTATGATTAGGCCCTTATTTACTATATATAACGTTATATAGTATTCTTAATTAACAATTAGACCTACCACATTAAGGCACTACAAAGATATAAAAAACACATGTTTGTGACATCCTTCTTTAAATTGTAAAATATAAAAACTTTAGCTCTCTTATCGCGTTCCATTTTATCTTTCGTTTCATATTCTAAAACCCTTTTAAATTTTGACATTTATGTTAAATGCGCTCGAGGGCACTTCAAATGCATCACACGAAGAGACATGAGAGCTGTTTTTGTGATTCCCGCAAGTCTTGAGAGTGACGTGGTATGAAAAATACGGTGACGCTCGTGAGACGTTAATGCAGCTAAATATGCGAGGGTGCAAATGTGCAGACGTATGGGGATTCCAAATAGAAATGGGGTGACTTTGAGACGGCATCACTTATGAATTGTTAGAAATATTTATATTAATCGAAAATTCTTTTTATGTATTTCAAGCATAAAGTATTTGGTTATTTCGTCATCGTTGTTGATAATGTATTAATAGTTTCACGGACTTTTCACAGGAGAAGGATCTTATAGTCTTCTCAACCAGGAAACATTGTTTAGTAAAACGTGTTTATTTTTTCATTTATTCTTTGTAACTTAGTATACCTTAGAATCCACAAGCTATACTAAATATATTAACAATAAAAAAAGAACCAAAAGAGGTGCGGACGCGAAAAGTCTGTAGCGCATATTATGCGCTTTACAGACCCATCCATAAAAAAATACTTTATTAATAAAAATTCCAGAAGTTTCAACACTTTTTTTATTAGTCTTTTGAAAAATTACACAAAGTTATTGATAAATTAAACCAGGGCGATCAGTTAGTGATACATGTTCGTAATAAATCCAAAAGCCGCAAACGAAAACACACGCTGTGGTATCCAAAAGGAAAAGGCGGGGTTAAAAAATTACACTCGTTAGAGCGCGAGAAATTGGCGTTAATAAAAAAACTGCGTAATTCGGAAACGAGGGCGCTGACAAACGAGCGGACTGGAGCTGCCTAATGAGGCAGTATCAGTATCACCTGAATAAAATGCCTATCTTGGATACGTATTGCCGGCTCAACCGTTTTATAGACAGTAGTAAAAAACGAACTATCCAGGTTTTATACAACTTAAGATTTTATTAGTATAGCTTTATTTGCAAGGTGCAAACAGTTAAAGAATGGTTAAGGATTTATATATACACACAATATGTAACACAATTGCAAAATAAATATTTGTTAGTTTGACTGATTCTCGAATCATAATTGGTATTAGTTATTAAAATATTTTATAAAATATTAGACAGTCTTATCTACAAAGACTTTCTAAAAATATACCTAAAGAATATTTTATATTTCACCTGGAGCGTAAAGGAAGTAAATTAATGATTGTCAGATGAATTGCGCCCTTCATTTCCTCTAAAAACAAAAAGAAAGGGTGCTTGATATAAACCATTAATTTTTTGTCTTTCTTAAATAATGTTCTTGAAAAAAATATATTTTCTTTATTTGTTTATTTATATAAAAATAGGTAGAATTAATAAAGTATAATAATTTAAGAGTCTCTTGTCGGTTACAATCAAATAAATTGCGGATATATGGCGGCACTCTGAAAATCCTTTAATCTGTAATCCGGAATACTCGCACGGCTGCCGCGGCCAATAAAATGTGCATGGATTATTTTAAAACTTTATTATTATAATAGGTACGTATACATTTATATCTCGTTGAAATTACTATTGTATTCATAATTTCCATTATGTAGTAATGATATTCTTCATACTTAATACTCGTATATCATATATTTATCCTCAATATCAAGACCATTTCCATCTTTTTTATGTTGATAATTAAAAATACAAGATACTTATACGTTTCAAGAACGTATTGATGAACGATTGATACTATTGTAGTGCACTTATCACGTCTCTCAGACACTTACTGATATAGCGCACAGCCGAAACTACTGGGCTGGTTTATGGGAGAGTAATGATAGTTCTACGGGAACACATTTTCCGTCGAAACTACGCAATATCAAAAAGATAATAGTTAAAGTGTCAAGTGTAAAGGTGGATGGAAGTGTGAAGAGAGGTAAAGGAGACCTCAGTTGATCTTCGAGAACACAATATCAAAGATACTGGAGGAACGTCACATAAAAAGCTTGAGGTCCCCCCAAAGGGTATGTATGAAGAGGTTAAAGACTGTGAACGAGGCGAAAGAGGTATGCAGTGATCGTAGCGTTTAGCGCTCTGTTCTCTCTGACTACCCAGCTATAGATGAAGCGTGAAGCTAAGTTAAGCTAAAAGCCACCACTGCAATGTTGCGGGCGACAACTAGTAAATTCTAGGAGCAACGTTTTAGCCACCCTCTAGAACACAGGTATAGTTAATTTGCAAAACGAAAGGGATCATTGTGTCTATTATTTCGAAATCGGCACGTTCCGCGTCTATGTGACCCAGGATCAAATATTCCTCGTTATTTTGGTCTTTTAGACGACAGCGATAAATGTTTTAAGTTCTTTATTGTGTTTAGAAAACGAGATCTTAATGTAAATTAAAGATAATATAACAGAAAAAATATTGCACGAGATCATACCATCATTGTTTATTGTTATTTGGTAATTGGTATACGGTAAAGTATTAGGTGCAGATATAGCCTAACGAGTATAATAAAAATGAAATGTACCAAAAACTTTGTATATACATTTAAGTAAAAGATTGAATTGCCTTTTTTATATTTTATAAATTTTAGTATTGACTAACATTAAATTAAAATTTTAGTATTTTATTATTTTAAAAAGAATTTAGTCCGTACTTTATTGAAAAATATATAATTTCTTCAGTTACCAACAACAATTGCTAAGAAATTGATGATGATTTCAGCCATTTTCACAGACAAATACCTAAATACTTGTGCTACTTGTTGATATTGTTAATATATGCGATATCGTTAATTAATAAAATAAATAATAAGCTTAACTACATAAACAATTCTAAAAACATACATAGATGGCTTAACATTGAGCAGTTAAAGTACTGGAAAAGAACACCTGCACGCACTGCGTCTTACTGGGAATATATTAACTATATTAGGTATCACAGTGCATTCTTATCCCAGAAACGAGTCAAATGGAGTTTAATTATAATTTTAGCAAGTATTACTCATTAAACAATTATTCATGAAATATTTGTTATGTTATGACTCAGCCATAGCTCAGATAATGCGTTTTGAGGTTACTATTTCATTCACTACGGATACTCATGGTTCATACTTCTTTGGTACTTAGACTGAGAATAGACTTAGGTGGATGTATATAATATACTATTAAATACAATTTTGTTCTATTTATTTTACATTTATTTCTTTCTGTTGTCTTCATCTAAGCTTCATTGGTCCTGAAGAAAAAGAATACATGTCACGCAATATAGGCAGTATAATTTAGCATAATAAACCTTTCATTATTTTTTTGGCTGTGACCAAATATGAAAACATAAAAAAGAGCGGCAAGTTAAACTTACTTTATAATTGCAGTCGGTGAAAGTATAATGCGACATCGTACATACATGGGTATCTCACAAAATCTCTATGCAAATTGATGTCGTCACAACGCACATATCTCACGCACGAGCACGACGGACCACCCTTTTTGCTAAATGACACTTATTTTTGGTTACCAGGAAATTGCGTACTTCTAACTAGGACGCTTAAACGGCGAAGCTAAAAGGCAATTTGTTAAAACGCTTCAGCGAGGGACGCGTCAAGCTTAGGCAATGTTTCATAAATTTCAGACTTGCTGAAACAAATTTTATTCAATTCAATGGACGTTTTATGTAAATTATGTTTAATTTTATCTAACTTAGTATATTATTATAAATATTATTTTTTGTTGTTAAAATATAAATAAAATATAATTTAACATAATATTTTATTTATTTATTTTCAAATATATATAACATATTTCTTTCCCTTTGCTTTATTATGGTGAATGCCAGTTGTTTATTTACCGCTTCACGAACTGAAGCTTGTGCTTCCTCTTCTTCGATTACACATTCCGGATGCGAGAGAATTAAATTTGTCCAAGTCAGAACATTGTTTACACAATTGTATAAAATAGAGTCGTGCGAGAATGCTGATGGATCCTTTAAAATGATTAATTTAATTTTTTACTTTTGACAATGCTGATTAAAGTATTGACATTCAATGAATAAAAATAAGGATATCCTTACTAATACTATAAATGCGAAAGTAACTGTCTGTCTGTCTGTCTGTCTGTCTGTCTGTCTGTCTGTCTGTCTGTCTGTCTGTCTGTCTGTCTGTCTGTCTGTCTGTCTGTCTGTCTGTCTGTCTGTCTGTCTGTTACGCTTTCACCCTTAAACTACTGAACCGATTTTGATGAAATTCGGTATGAAGATAGAACTGAACTTGGAAAAGGACATAGGATACTTTTTATCGCGAAAAAAATGGTAAAAGGGGTTGAAATAGGGGATGAAAGTTTGTTTGGAAGTTCCTTATTGTCAAACATAAAATCATGTAAGATTGTTTATCTGTTTACAACTTTCACACCTAAACCATTTATTACTACTCCTTACCGTGTCGCGCGACATAACTGAATTCCACGCGGGCATATATTACTTATATTTCGCAACATAAAATAAACGTTATTCGTATATATAAGAAATTATTTTAATAAAACGCCATGCTCAATCCCACATAGAAGGGTAGTCTGAGGAAACATAGTGTCAAGATACTATACTGAAATTTGAGACTTTACCTTTGCCACGAAGCGTCGTGGCAGAACTCTTTTGGCCTGTCGTGGCGCAGAGGCACAAGCAAGGCTGTAAACGCGACATGTGGGTTCGACTCCAGGAAATGAAAATATTAATTAATATTTAGTATTATCATTTCCTCGCTCTAGTAACAAGGCTACCATGTGCGGGATACAGCGTGACGCTAAAAAAAGGAAACATGTTTAAGGTATTGATTAGTAAATAGTGATTAATTTAATTCCCTCTAGTTTATTTACACAGTCTACATAGGAAATATTAATATTTTTTTTTTTTATGGATAACGGATGGCAAACGAGCAGAAGGATCACCTGATGGTAAGATACCTTCGCCCATGAACATCTACAACACCAGAGATGTTGTAGATGCGTTGCCAACCTAGAGGATACAGATGGAAGAGGAGGACAATGTAGTATTCCGTTCTCGGAACCACCACATTTTGGGGAAAGGACTGGTGGGAATGGGAAAACCTGGCTTACATGCCATCGAACCGGAACACATCATAAGATATTTGGCGGTTCGTCTTTAACATGATAGTGGTCGCGAGCCAGACGGAGGACGAACCTCCTACCACCAAACAATATAATATAATAACTCATAAATAAGAAATCAATATATCAGTTTTATTAACAATCTATATTCATATAGCAATTACTTACTTGATACTGGTTTCCTTCAATTTTTTTTAACAAAATATTATATTATACTAATATCACAATATAATTTCAGATACAAAATGTCAAATGTTTGTCAACGGTACATTCGGAGACACTGCGGAGAGCACAGCGGCGGCTCGTATATGAAGGTAATCTTTGTTCGTTACTTATCTG
Source organism: Philaethria dido (assembly GCA_033558755.1). NCBI lineage: Eukaryota > Metazoa > Arthropoda > Insecta > Lepidoptera > Nymphalidae > Philaethria > Philaethria dido. Next base: position 393,799 of record JAKGSA010000157.1, read on the forward strand.
TCTTTTTATTTATTTTTTCTTTTTAGCTTCACGCTGTATCCCGCACTTAGTAGGGTAGGCAGAGGGAACCAGAGAACCTAGTGTTAAAACACACCGTTCTCTTTTAACATTTCCTTTCTCCACTTTCCGCCGAATTGTGGCATTGCGTACTGAGTGGCGGAACTCAACGCCGCGCTTTGCCTTGTTACCAGAGCGAAGAAATGAAAATACTAAATATTATTTAATATTTTCAATAAAAAATCAACAAAATGCATTAAAAGTGTAATGCATAATTTCAAAAAAGTATCTCAGTTTAAAATATGTGATAATCACGAAAAACTTTTTATTATGCGTGCAGCGGGGTTGAGTTTAAGACAGTTAAATAATTTATAATTGTAATAAGAACTATAATTTATTCGTATAGTATATTACATACCGTAAAAAATCGTAACCGCATATAAAATTTCATATTTGGCATTGTGCAAATAAGGCTTTATGGATATAGGGGTTTCAATAACAACCTTTGATGCAAATGAAATGGCTATAAATCAAATACGTTAATATTTTTTGCGTGATGAAAGGCTGTTATGGAAGCTTTACCTGTGCGAGACTTTATTCCGTTTTCGAAAACAATTTAACTTTACATATTATTAATTATTAAGAGATGCAAAAGTTATTTATATATCTTTTTATGTTATACGGGTATAGAAAGCGAAGTTATTAAATACTTGAATATTTGAAATAAAATTCGATTGATAATGCAAAAAGGGCCTCATGTTGAGTGGCGGAACTCAACGCTGTAGTTTGTCTTACCAGAGGGAAATAATGAAAATAATTAAGTTTATATAATCATTTTCCGAGTGTCGATCGAACCCATTACCATCGCTTGTAACGGAAATTACTCTTCCACTACAGTATATTGTCACATACACCTATATTCATATGTGACAATGGTGACCTTTCAAAGCATCCGCCTAAGATGTTGTACTTGTATATAATGCCACTCTATTTTGCTACGTTTTAATATGATCAAATCATAGGAATAAATAACTAGTGTACTTATAATGAGATCTTTGATTTTCGCGATTTTTACACATATTAAATGAAACTATGTTAACCGGATTAATCGCGTATATTTTAGTATTCGGAAATATATTTCTGGAAATCCAACGTTTCCAACATTTTGTAGTTGTCCGTGGCCACAGGTAACAGGACAGAACTCTTAACCTTAAGCTTAATCTACCAAAACTATTGGACTAAAATATACGCGATTAATCCAGTTAAAATAGTTTCATTTAGTGGATTCATAATAAATATTGTTTTTACTTAGGAAATTGAGTAAAAATATATTTAAAATGGTGTGCAGAAACAACTACAGCAGACGTGTCATTTAAAATAATTGATGATCTTACAAATAAACGCTGCTGGCTATTGAAGGGTTTGAAATTGAGCATGCTTTTGACACTTTCATTTCCTGTTTTATTAACGTCCACGTCCCTTGTGGTCAGTGTTAGTTTCAACTTTGATAGCCTATATGATAAAATTATATTTAAGTAGTTAAATTCAAATAAATATTAATTTTGATGGATTTCTTGATTTAACTTTCTATTCTTCTTGCTGTATAAATAGTTAACAACAATCATACACAATAAATACTTGAAAACGATAAATATTTACAGTACAAAAGAATATTATAATTAATTTGTAATAAAAAACTAATTGGTAACTTAGTATCCTTTTTAGGTATATTATTACCTAACAGATTTAAGATAGAAGTCTTTACAGAAAATTAAACATAGTTAGTGTAAAAAGGAAATCTTAACCGAGTTCTATAATTGGCATATTTCCGAGTTTCGAAACGTTTACGAATCTGCATGCATTTCATAATCACGTCTATTAACTGCGTGTATAAATACTAAATAGATATATTTATACGTATATAGTGTCCATAATATTAAATTTTTTGTAAATATAAATTTAGCTTCATATTTCGCTTTTAATTTTATATATTTCTTTTTAAACAAAAGGTTAACGTATTATTGCATGATCGAAATAATATATATTGAAAACAACTATATTCTAAGTACTTAAATATTCAATATTAATAATTTTTTTACGAGTCGATCCACAAAAACTTGCTTAAAATCTTGTTTCTTTTACAAACTAATTTATTAACTTATGTTCGTTAAATATTTGATTTGAGACTATAAGTTGATTAAAAATATTTGACATTTTAAAAGCTAAAATAAGAAACGAGTTCTTTCAAAGATTCAATTTTCTAATTTGAACTATAAATAGTATTCGTAAAAGTTTCAGAGAACTTTGGCAAGTAATATTGTTCAAATGCCTGGCACCGCTTTGTGTTCGCGAAAATTGGTCTGCACCACACCTACGCTTTTCAATCTCGTGAATTTTATTTGTACCCGACGTTTGAATTTTGAAACTCTACAAAAGAATTTTATTCAACATATATTTTGTCACACGTACCTATACAATTTGATGAGCGAAAATAAAAAGTGGAAAGAAAAATCAATAACTATTATAATATGTGTATATAAACAATTTATTAATAGAAGTAAAATTGTTTAAGAATATAAAATATATTGTATTTTCCTGTACTTTAATAAAGTATCTCTAATTTCACGTATAACTTTATTAAGTAGACAAGTCGAAATGTCGACGACGCAATACGTTTTGCCAAAACAATACGACCGCTAAACGACGTGACTTCATATCACGAAGCCCAATGATAAAATAGCGCTAATTAAAGCTCTGGCCCTTGGGCTGTTTGTTCAGAAAATTGCTTCCATCGTTAATGGACAATTTTCGTGATTGTAAGCCAAAGTTTTAATGATCATTTTGAAACTTCTTCGAAATACCTTTAAAGTTTGATGTGATTGGATTTATGAGTATCTTTGAAGGTTGCCTCGTTTAAAACTTTAAGTTTTTAATGGGGTCTTTTATATTTTTATTTGAAATTGCGTACTTATGTCTAACTTCCTAATGTTGTTTTTTAGTTTTTAAAATGGACAGTAGTCCGTGTATAAGAAGTTTTTTACGTTGTAAAATTTACAGAATTTGTTAGGCTTTATAGTAGGCGCGTACGATGAAAACAACAAAGAGTGAAAGCTCTTAACTGCTGCTTTGCTTTATTGTATAGTGTAGGCGCTCTCTTCTTAAAAAATGTTTAAATTTTCAATGATAGGATATACGAATATAGACACAATAAATTAAATAATTATTAGTAAATAACGAGAATACTATGAAAATCTTGTAATTATTGATTTTTCTATAATATAATAATGTTACATTTTAGATGTCCCGTTCATATATTGAAGCCAAAAAGCATCAAAATCGCGCTTCGACAGAATGTAATTATACTTCCCTACCTGAAACCTGGTCGTCTGGAGTTTTAACTCATTTTGTTGCGTAACACAGTCAGGAGCAAAATAATTAACTTTCAAGAACTTTTAATAAGATTTCAGGTATGAAGATACCTTATCATCTTCTTTTATTTAAATAAAAAAAAAAACATAATCAAAATATTTTTGACGCGTTTTATCAAGGAGACAAAAAAAACAACTGCTAATAACAACCAATAAATATTTATATTTTACTCTCATATTGTTACTGATACAGAATAGTTACAATTAAACAGATTCTTCCGCATATCTCGTAGATTTAAATACATAATCACACCTCAGTACTTAAATAATTTTTATGTAAAATTTAATGGTTTTTGTATTTTCAGTATATACGCTCATTATTTTAAGACTATTAATAATTTTACATATGGTAAAATAGAACCATGTCTAACTATAAACGCGATAGATGTGGGTTCCATTTCCACTCTGTGAGCTCTTCATTAAATTCAAAATAGGGTAATAGCATTTCTTTAGTTTTAGTTTCACGGTCTTCGGAATTTCGGACTTAAAATTTAAATATTAATTAATTTATTTTTATACATAGGAAAATAAATAACAATCATTAAACATTTCCCGAACTATTAATTCAGGTTGGTAGAAAGAACTTAATGTTGAAACACTATGGTTTTCTTAAGATATCCGTTCCCCACTGTCCGCTGAAATTGAGGCATTGTGTGCTGAGTGGCAGAACCTAACGCTGCGCATTGCCTTGTCACCAGAGCGAGGAAATGAAAATACTAAATATTATAAATATTTAATATTTCCATTTCCTGGAGTGGGAATCGAACCCACAACCTGTCGCGTTTACTGTCGCTCGCATATCCATCTGCGCCACGACAGGCCTCTAAATAAATATCTATCTATATATAATACTTATATTGGGACACAAGACATAATACGGCTAATCAAACTCAACAATAATATCGTACCAAGATAAATTCGTCCTGCACAAACGATAGTAATAACTTTCGTCCAATAACATTAAGTAAAGGGTGTGATTTGTTATTTGGTGAAATGACGTGGTGACGACTCGTTCGTTTTATACTATATTGAAGACGACCTTGTTTGCGAATTCTTGCCTATTTATTATATTACATTTCTGAATCTTGTAATATGGCTTGTCTTTATTGGCATTCGCTTTGGATAAGTGCTTATAAGAAGTACCCAGCGCGCGTTGCTATGCCAACAACTAAAATAAATTTAAGAATTATTTGAATGACAAATGAAACATTCATTTTTATACATTCCTCTGTGTAAAAATACGTGGTCATACTGATTTTCATGACAATCGGAACGGAGCAGAAGTTGCTTTGCAGCTCCACCTGGTGGCGAGTGGCATCAATGAGCATATTATACAAACCTTCTTTGTGAAAAAAACATATATTTATACCAATTTTCACAATAATCGGTACAGTAATTTTTGAGTTCATCGATGACATACGCACAAACATTCATTTTTATATATAAAGATTATTTTGGTACAATCAAGAAAACATTCTAGTACTATAAATTATTTTATTTGTATGCTAGCTTCATATTAATAATTAAGATTTTAATAAAAAACCGACTTCAAATTCATTAAATTTTAGTTATGGGACCTAATCAGAAGCATAGCTATCTTTAAAAAACGATCATCAAAATTGGTTCAGTCAGTAAAAAGTTCTAAATTAACACACATAAAAACAGTCGATTTAAGAACTTCCTCATTTTTTGAAGTTAGTCAAAAATAATAATTTAAAACAGCCAACTGCTTTTTCTTATATTAAACCACTTAAAGAAATTACATAAAGCAAATAAGTTATATTTATATATGTATGAGAATAAGTAAACAGAAATGACACTTTGTCGAGGCTGTAACGAAAGACATTATTCATAAAAGCGCGGGTGTCGGACGAGCCCCGGGGGACGTGCAGTTTAATGTTGGAATTTGCATATCACAGTGTATACTAATTTTTCAGAAGAGTAATGAAATAGTTCTCAAAATATTTTTGGATTTATTATTGTTTCGTTTTTTTTGTCAGTTTAAGAGAAATAGTAATAAAGTTGTTATTTCGGTCATTGTTAAGACCATTGACCATTAATACACAATTAATTGTCGGTTGCTATTTTATTTGTAACATTTTACTTTAGTAATAGACTCCTTGTTTTCGTCTAGAGTAAAACAATAAAAAATATTATTTGACAGACTTAAGGGTACTATTTTTGATTATTTAAAAAGGTTAAATATTTAAAAAAAATAAAAAGGTTAAATAATAAAAAATAGTACCCCTATGTCTGTCAATTAATAATAATGTCATATATCGGCAGCCTTCTAGCTGCACATGAAATATACACAATCAATCATGAGTTTATTTTATCTCAAGTTTTTTTTTATTTTTTTTTACGCTGTATCCCGCATATAGCAGGGTAGGCAGAGGGAACCTGACCGAAGTGTTGAGACACTCCGTTCTCTTACAACAATTCCGTTCCCTCCTCTCCGCCGAATTGAGGCAATGCGTGCTGAGTGCCTGAATTCAACGCCGCGCTTTGCCTTGTTACCAAACCCCGGAAATGAAAATACTAACATTTCCTGGAGTGGGAATCGAACCCACAACCTGTCACGTTTACAGTCGCACGCTTAGTCGCAAGTTAGTTTTATTTTTTTATTAAAATATTAATTATAAATATTACCAATAAATATAAATATTTTTAATTCTGCAAAATTATCTATGTACAATTACTGTGGTAGGAGGTTCGTCCTCCGACTGGCTCGCGACCACTATCATGTCAAAGACGAACCGCCAAATATCTAATGATGTGTTCCGGTTCGATGGCATGTAAGCCAGATTTTCCCCTTTCCCACCCATCCTTTCCCCAAAATGTGGTGGTTTTAATAGTGGACTACTACATTGTCCCCCCTTCCATCAGTATCCTCTAGATTGGCAACGCATCTACAACATCTCTGGTGTTGTAGATGTCTATGGGCGAAGGTAACCACTTACCATCAGCTGGTCCTTCTGCTCGTTTGCCGTCCGTTATCAATAAACAACATTTTTGCTATGGTACACAAAAGGAATTCTCTACATTTTGCATACACTATACAAAAGAAAATATCGTCTCATAGCATTAAACGTTGAAAAGAAATAATAAGTTAAGCGACGGTCCCGGCAGCGATATTACTGACACTTCCAAACAATTAGACGGGCCTCGTTAGCTTTATGTGAATTTTGAAGCTCATTCTAGTTCTGTTCATTTTACGAGTTCATAAAATGTTGATGATAAATATAATTAAATAACTCACTCGCAGGACAAAAAGTATTTAGAAACAGTACTTAATCTAAAAAAAGGAATACTTTTCAATTTTGAATAATTTGTTTATTATTTTGTCGCCTGTCGTAGCTCAGAGGCACAAGAGTGCGACTGTAAACGCGACAGGTTGTGGGTTCGATTCCTACTCCAGAAAATGTAAAAATTTAGTATTTTAATTTCTTGGGTTTGGTAACAAGGCAAAGCGCGGCGTTGAGTGCCGCCACTCAACACGCAATGCCTCAACTCGGCGGAAAGCGGGGAACGGAATTGTTGAAAGAGAATGGAGTGTCTTAACACTAGGTTCTCTGGTTCCCTCTGCCTACCCTGCTATATGCGGGATAAACAGTGAAGTTAAAAAAACAAAATATTTTATTGCTGTACCAATTCAGCCCTTTCATCTGTTAAGTTGACAAACTTGTGACTTTAATTCTTAGCCTTGGTAATGGTTACATTGTAAGTACCTATAGATATTATCATCCAAATAATATGTGCGCGGTCTATCACCGATAATATTTATTTTTTCTCAATAGTCCAAAAAATAAAAACGCGTGAAAATTTTTCTATTAATTCGTTATTAAATTGCAAATTTATGGTTTTTTTTCTGTATAATTAAAAAGATAATACAATTTAGTCTTAATTATAAAATTTATAAGAAATAAATTTCATCGTCACCCTAATCTGCCGTTTCTTTAAAGAAGTACGTATATTTGTATACGGTATATAAACGCATACCGTAATTCAACACATATTAAATTAGAAAAATTATGGTAATTCCTCGTACACGCTATGTCGCACAAAGGGTAAAGGAATAACTCGTGGGGCGTTGATGGGCCGTGCGGCTTAGAGATTTTTATTTGAAAAACTTTTTACACGCGCTACCCCGGCCCTGTCTGCAAACTAAGCAAATAACTTATTCTGCTACACACGGGAAGATCTAGTGTCTAACTTCGTGACAAATTCCAAATACATATCTATTCTTATTAGTTCATATATTTTATCTCTTTTTTATACCGGAATACACATGAAAAATAGAAAGTTTTAGTTTAAATAACTAAGTAATGGAAGATATAAAAAGAACTAATGAAAGCAATTAAAAATATTTGCAAATATTTTTATAAGTACGAATATGTTTAAGACTATTATATAGTCGGAACTCTTGACGTACCAAGTAACGGTTAAGCCTTTTTACTGTCACTTTTCTATTTAAAATCGTGTAGCACTATACAAAAATTATAAGGCGCCCTTAAAGTCACTATAACCTTACTTATTGTTCCACCAACACTACATCTATGTGTAAAGTGCAAATAGCTAAACCTGCGACTGTGGTGAACAAGGTTTAACTCATTTCCCGTACGATTCCAATATGTGCTCGGGGGTGAATAGAAAATCGAACTTGCCCGTTTCAATGTGGGGATTATGCACAATTACCGTGAAATTTTCATTTCATACTCTTCGCTAGTTTAATTAGTTTTCAAACCATCACAATAGGGTCAGCCTTGAAGAAGATTGGCGTTTATATGCTTCCTCATAAAACGTAAATTGCTTGACGCTCATTCCTACTGACTTGTTATAAAAAAATAAGAGAAAAAGTGGCTTAATAAGTTCTTCTATCATTTCAATATTTTATGTTGAAGGGGGATGAGTATACTTAAATTAATTTCCTTTCGCTCTGGCAAAACAAAACATGGCACTGATTTCTTTCCACTCGATATACAAAGTCCCGAATTCAGGTGGAAAGCGGAGAATGATGTGTCTCGATATACTGGGATCTCTTTGTCTAACCTTCTATGCAGAGAAAAGCGTAAGCCTGTTGAAAAGAAAATCAGAGATACTACTAGTAATAAAGATATTATAAGATATGGTATATACAAAAGATGAACTCATACATATAAAGAAGTTATATTCTACAAGAAGCTTGTTTTGCATACCAGACACGTGAGAAAGATTTAGTTTTTACTATATAAAAATGGAAATTTTCATATGATTTTCTTCATTTCAGTTACTAAGCACACTCTCTACGGATCTAGAAGAAATGCTCTGTGAGATATACGACGGTGAAAATCTTGCCAGGTAAGTTATTACTCTCCTAATACTCAACTCAGCCTTAGTTGACAGCCGAATGAAGTGAGATTTTTGATATTTCAATGTAAATAGAATTAATATCTCTTTTCTTTCAATTTAAATTATATTTCTTTCGTACTCATGTGGTATGAAATAAATTATAAAATATTAAATATGATTGTTATTGTGCTACAATAACAGACAAAAATCTGCATCGGGCGTGAATAAGTTAATAAATTGAATGTTTATATTTTTCAGGGCAAGTCTGTAAATTCAAATGTTTGTATACGATTTAAACTTTCTTTTACAAGTGCTTGATATGCTCGATTTTTATTTAATAATTTATTTATTATTTCACTCTATTAATAAAACAAACCTTAATGCCTTGTAATATTTAAAAAAAATGTATATGCAAGTCGACTTTCTTCACGCTTAGTATGCAAATATAATACTTTGTTTTACTAACAAAAATATATACTGAACAATTGACAGATAGGAATGCCAAATGTAATTAGTTATTAAAATAATTACGAGATAAAATTATATTAAATTATTGGTTGAATAGCAAGAGAATTGAATTATAGGTACAGCAACGCGCACCGCACCGACAAATAGCAAATTGAATTACACGCTTTTCTGAACGACTCTTGATTTCAAAGTCCTTTCATACGTCCACCCTTTGATGATTTTAATATTGTCTTAGTCAATAAAAAGTGTTATACACATATGAATAATATAGTATTGTTAACAAATTTATATGAATTAGTTCTTTTTAATAAAAGATACTTACTACCTACTGACGGACGGCTCATAGTAGTAGCATGTGTAAGATATTACTTAATAAGCTTAAATATATTAAAATTTAATTTTTAATATAAATATATTAATATTTAATTTTATTAAAAAAAAAAGAAAAATATGGAATCGAGGAAAATTGAATATTTGGTTTCTAAAAAAGTAAAAGAATATCCCTTTGTCGTCGTCCAGACACACGGATTATGAAGTACCACAGATACCGTACCGCAGTCCGCATGGTTATTCAATTATTACCTATCCTGCTAATTTGTAAGGATTCTCTTTGCTTTTAATATTGTCATACTCTTTGGTTGTTTTATTATATTAAACGATCGCTTTATGTGCTGAATAACTGAAAGTTATATAAGTTATTCAATAATATCATATGAGCTTTTTAAATATCTACTGTGAATTTAAAAAAATAGCATTAAGAAATGAAATCATTAATCATGTTAAAGTTATGATTTAAAAGAAATTAATACAAAGCCATTATATCAAATAACTTTAATATAAAAATTATCATAGAGATAGTGTTTATTTAGATAACTAAATTATCGATTTAAGTATTCCATGAGCTATAGCTGTAACTCAAGACCTAACCTCATTGGATTGTATTAAAACATCAGTTTGAGTTTCTGAATAACGGCATGCATCAATAGTATGAAAAGCGTCCGCCGCACAAATCATAGCCCCCGGTTATAAAATCGACAAGCACTGTCCGTGCCATGGCCAACAATACCTTGTTTAGTGCTATTACACAATAGACATTTCAAATTTGCATGTTTTAGACCTACAAATTTAAAACGTTAATACTGTACGTATATAGATGTGTTTCATTTACCGCATTCAGCGAGTACTTATTGTTTTTTTTTGTCTATTTAGAAGCTTGCATTGCATATACAGTGGTAGAATTAAACAACTCACTTTATTTAACCGACTTAAAACATTTTTTTTTTAACTTCACGCTGTATCCCGCATATAGCAGGGTAGGCAGAAGGGACCAGAGAACCTAGTGTTAAGACACTCCATTCTCTTTTAACAATTCCGTTTTCCACTTTCCGCCGAATTGAGGCATTGCGTGTTGAGTGGCGGAACTCAACGCCGCGCTTTGCCTTGTTACCAAACCCAAGAAATGAAAATACTAAATTTTACATTTCCTGGAGTGGGAATCGAACCCACAACCTGTCGCGTTTACAGTCGCACGCCTCTGCGCCACGATAGGCGACTTAAAACATCTATATAGATTTAACCTCTAATCCTTTACTCATTATGGCAACATGTTTTTAGCTAATTAATGTAAAGAAAACCAATGTGGGTTACGTTTAAATTTGTCACTATTGTTGCGCAAATATTTATTTTTGAATTAATATGTACCTCCAACATTCACCTAAATGTAATGTAATATTCTTCTCTATAGCGTTTCGGGACAATACCATTTGAATGCTGATGTGCTAAAAACAATATCGTGGCTTACAGTAAAACTGACTTTATACGTCTGTCTTACATAAAATACACCCGAAACGGAGATTTTCAAATAAAAATCTGGGTAAATCGTCTCAACACACCATCGCATTATGCGACCGATGTGAATTATCATAAACGAATAACGCAAAGGTAAAGTCTACCCTTGAATATACGCTTGTATGGTTCTTGGTATGGATTTACGTATTCAAATTTGATATACATATCCATATTAGAACTTATTGTTAGTAAAAAAATATATAATTATTTGTAATGATACCCAAATGTAGATTTAATGAATTATATTTAAGTATGTACATATTTTAAATAATTTAAGAATTATGAAAAAAATTGCTTTAACTTAACTAGAAGTAAAACAATAACCTGTTATGCTTTATCTTAGAAAACTCATTGACTTTTCCACATACAAGTGTAGTCAAACTCGTCCCGTCAAAAACAACAGTACACGTCCAAAACAGGAACCCAAAGTTCAGAACAAAGCATTATGAATAATGAAATACGCCCTATAAAGCATTGCACCCCACATCGAGTACATCCAGCCTTGTACTCAAAATTTGCGGTAAAATCCTCAGAAGGGTGTCGCGAGTAAAAAACGGGAACGCAAAGTGTTTTTTACGGCTTTAATACGAGTTTATTAAAATATTTAAAGCGTAACTTTAGCGTGAATTTCCCAAAAGACACTCGGAAAGGTCTCCCGACCCTCTGATATGGAAGTTTTAGGGATTTCGTGTGGAAATGATAAATTAAAAGTGCCGAATAAGCGGTGTCAGCAAGAGATGGTTTAACGAGATTTTTTGTAATACTTGTGGAATATAACATTTGCTTTTACCTCAGCTTGCAGGTTACTCGTATTCAATAAAATAATTGTATATTACAACATTTTTTTTCCAATTTTCAGGAGGAATTTGTAAAAACAAACAATTTCTAGATCTCGTATATAAGTTCTTATAAAAGCTAGACTGTTTTCCTCAGAACTGTGCTTAACTTATTATTCTCTTATATTGCCTTCTGGAATTAATTGCTATTATATTATGAATGGCCGAGGAACAGAATTGTCGATGGAATGAAATTGTCTAGGATTATATATCGAGCTATTAGACGCAGACGTATTATCGGCGAGAGTGTCATTTAAAACATGCCCACAGTATTACATTTTAAAGGTATATTTTTAATCAAAGACCTGACCATGGAAACAGCTATATAATAAATTCAGCTCCGAATAGGATTTTGAATTAAACAGCTTCGCGTTGTGATATTCTAATATGAAAATAAGAATATAATAAAAAAACTGTTTTACATAGTAGAATCTAAACATATTAAATTGTACATATTAAGATTTTTTATTATTTCTAAATTTTTCATTTTTTGTCATTTTTGACTGAGAAAAAGCAAACTTCAATTAAAATGTACTAAAGTGAAATTATTACGAATTTCTCGGAAAATTCTTCAAAATTACTCGTGAGATCTCTTTTAAGGAAATGGATAAAAAGAAATTCAATTAATATTTTAACGTAAAAATAATAATGTGAATACGTTAGAAATTTTTTCCAGCCCCACTTCCATAAAATGCATTCAAAATAATTAAAAATATATGATTAAAAGTTCAACATAAATTCTATTTATATATGCATATATTTTCATAGCAATAGCAAAACATGAATCTATTTTCATCATATTCTTTCGTTATTAAAAGCTAGCAACAATGCTCGTATTCTCTATTGTGTTGTACCTACATTGTAACCGAGGCCTTTTGTGGTTTTGTGCCTCGCATATCTAGGTACGCTGTGCTTTTAGTTCTTAAAACCACCCCCGCCTCCCTCCGTACTCAGTAGTTGAAATCGTGATGTAGCACATTTATCGATATCTAAATAGTTTTGGTATCGATACATTGGTATATAAACATTTTATATAATTAGAACAGAAACAAACTAATCATGAAATTATTTTATGAAATACTTTTCCAACTCCCAAAAAAAATTTTTATACATAAAATTAGATGTAATCTGACCTGACCCATTTTTTATTTTGTACTATGAAAAATATTTCAACAAACTTTGACGGTATTCATTTAATTTTGCTACATTTAATTATAGTTAAAGTTATACATTTCTAGGTAAAAATATCACTTTAAATTATTAGGAAAAAATACAAAAGCAATATAATAAAAAAAATGTCTAATAAAAATGTCATCACTATGCAGTCAGTACTTTTGAGTGATTGCGAGTGAACTCCACAAACAATGCTTACGAGTCGATATGTACTGTGCCTAAGTACATACAGGTTTTCGAATATTGTTTGGCTTTGCTTACAATGTTTATACCGAATGGGCTTTCAGCAAATCGATGGCGCTCCTGTTTAAAGCCGACACGTCCATTTTTTTGGTTTTAAAATAAAACCTGAAAGAATACACATGTTAGCTTTTAAAAAAATGACTAACACAACATTGATTTGCTTATTCACAATACGGCGATGTATGCGTCAGTTTTTCATATTTTCACGACTCATTTTAATATTTAGATTTGGGCGCACGTTTCAGGGAACTAAATATTCGTTTAAGTCGTTCTTTTATATAGTTTTGTGCTCAAGCCTGCTTTTAAGTTAAAAACTCAGGCTTTTTTTAGACATTTTACAAAATTCTATGGAATGAGGTCGCCCATAGAGTTGTTTCGCAGAAATTTCTGCATCAACAAAAAGGGAAATTGAAGACTACGCGAATGCTTTTATTTTATTATAGCCTTTTTTTTTAATTTTTATACTAAGAAGGTATAAAAATTTAATACTCTTATTAAAATAAGTGCACATTTATTGTATACACCAATGTTATGTTTTCATCAGTCACATGACACTAATCTTAATTGGCAGATGTGTAAGATAGATGAGTTTCCTATGAGATAAATGAAAAAACGATAAAGACACGGACCTTTCATTAAGAAGGCATTAAGAGGCGTTGCAGTTTCGATTTTTTGCTCTCTAGGGGAGAGTGTAGGCAATAATCATTTCCAAATTAACCGGGCTAGGGTAACCGCCGGCTGCGCTAAATTAAATCGAACGACAGCATCGAATGGACAACGACCAGACCGTTTACCCTGCGTAATGGCGTCATCAAAATCTACGGCAAAAATGTGTTGCAAATGACATCCAAAAGCCATCATCTTGTTTTATATATTTTGGTCACCCATTTTACTAAACGTACTGTGAGATAAGGTGTTATTTATCGATATTTCGAATTTCCTTATTTCTAAAAGGTACCTCGCAATTTTGAAAATAACTAATACCATTTTTAAAACAATAATATGAATGTAGTGTGCACTAGCAGTAATAGAAATATAATAATTCCCATTCTCATTTTGTAGAAGTAGGGCAGATGAACTAAGTGACACATTTAGTCCGCTTTTCTACTAAATAATAACAATGCAAAAAGACAACAAAACTCAATGCCGTGCTCTATCTAACTAAAGAATTTCTAAACTTATGACAAAAATTTTTAATCCTACTTGAGTTCTTTCAATGACAAACAGGCAATATCTCGATTTATTACCTGTCGTGGCGCAGAGGCATAAGCGTGCGACTGTAAACGCGACGGGTTGTGGGTTTGATTCCCACTCCAAGTAATGTAAAAGTTTAGTATTTTCATTTCTTGAGTTTGGTAACAAGGCAAAAGCGCGGCGCTGAGTTCCGCCGCTCACCACGCAATGCCTCAATTCGGAAATTCGGAAACGGAGTGTCTTAACACTAGGTTCTCTTGTTCGTTCTGCCTACCCTGCTATATGCGGGATACAGCGTGATTCTAAAAAACCAGTACGTATTATCTGGACAGTATGAAAATGAAAAATTAAATACCAGCCGAAATATTTTTAGCTTTTGGTATTATGTGACATTCTATGAATAAAATCATAATTATCAACATCAATAAAACGGTTGATATTGTGTTACCGAACCATGTAATGCTGCCAGCTACTATAAAAGGCAAAGGCAACAGAACAATAACAATAACGTAAGTCTTCGCCTCCATTTGTAAACTGCCTTAGTTGCTGTCTTATTCTGAATACTATGCCAAGTTTCGCTTTGCATCTTAAAAACTGCATTTTCTAAGAAAATGCTTCTTATGTAATTGTTTTAAGGTGTTTCAGGGAGTTTTGGTTTAAATATTTATTTTGTTTTCCAAATAGTTTTGTACAGATTTCAACACTCCAACGTCAAACGTTTTGAGAATTGGCTGAAGTTTTTATATATGGTTTTAATTAAAAGTTTTACCTAAACTTGTATTTTATACTCGTTTACTTTTATTATTTATAATAACTATAATCACTTTTAATTAAAATAATGAAACGTAACTTACGTATACATATAAATACAATTAGTTTGTCTGTTTGTAATATTAAAATAACTGCTTTTTACTACTTGCATATGAATATATCTACCGTATTTATACCAAAATAATATTCGTTTCAATTTTTGTCTGTCTGTTTGGCACTTTTACTGGCAGGATATAATGAGTACCTTAGGCTACTTTATACCCTTACTAATATTATAAATGTGAATGTAAGTTTGCTTGTTACGCTTTCACGCCAAAACTATCAACCAATTATCGTACAACTTTTTACACATATTCTTAGAGGACTTAGGATTTTTTAATATAAAAAAAATATTTTGACAGACATGATTGCTGAAAAAAAAAAATTAAAATATTGCTATTTCAAAGCCTTCAAACTAACGTAAAAATGCGCTACAATATGTACTATAGATTGACTTTGACGTGAAGCCGCGGGAAATAGCTAGTAGTAAATAAAACGTTATCTATATTAATTCCAATGGGTAAGTAAATCAAATTAAAATGGCTGAAACAGTTGTATAAAAAGAACAATAAATAAAAAATGTTTATCCTTATTACTCGTTTGTAAACTTAAAGATCCATTGCTATGAGGAAAATTCCGCGGTATGTTGTACTTAAGTAAATGCCAGTGTAATCCGTACTCAGAAAGAACCCTCTTCATGAAGTATGGCGTTTGTTTCCCTTCATTTTGTATGAACAGATGCGTCTAAAAATTGTTTATGAGCCTTTGTAAGAGCCTCTTTTAAGTGGCTATAAGGAAACGTTTAAGTTTACCAAAGTATTATTTTGTGAATAATTACAAAAGGAGTATAAATGTGGACGATATTAGAGTCGAGCTTTTTTTTTTTTTTTTTAAATTATATACTTTTATAATCCTCAATGTACTAATTTTTTATTTATTATATTGTAAATATTCATAATTATTTTATCATAAAATTATAACAGGAAGTCTTTAAAATTTTAACGAAACATAAAACACATTTTCCTCGTAGATAATATTTTTCGACCTGAACGAGTTATAAATAATTCAGCCCTATATTGAAGTACGCGTAACTTAGAGGGTATTATGGGCGACCAAACTTCGGTTTCAATTTACTGAGTGCAGCATATACTCAAATATTTTATGCTAATGCTTCCCGCTATGACGTAATAAACTGAAACTTCAATATCCTTACCTTGTGTACCAACTTTTTTGATAAAACGTCATAATAAAATTGCTCATATAATAAAACATATCTTGAGTTTACTTTCATAGCAAGCCGTAGCCTATATTTCTCGTCATACAAAAATGTGTGTCGTTCTTGCGCTGTAATTAATTAGCACTTATTATGAATCCATAATATTCTCAGTAGTCGATTGAAAAAAAAAAATTTGACAATTTAAGGTCCAAACTTTTTTAATGAATGTTATATTTAATGAATTTCAGGTTTAAGATTACTTTGTATTCTATTTGTTCAGTCTAATCTCGTCTCATACAAAGCACTGTTATACCCAAAGTTTAACGTGGAGTTTTAAATTGACGTATATTCGTACACGTAACTTATTAGCATACTGCAAATTAGTTTTATTTTTATTGAAATAGTTGAAGTTTTGTGATTTATCTTTTTTATTATCCTATATTTTCTAATTAATATTAAGCCATTTATTCATGATAGATGATGATGGCACAGAGGCACAAGCGTGGAACAGTAAACGCAACGGGTTGTGGGTTCGATTCCTACTCCAGGAAATGATAATATTAAATAATATTTAGTACTATCATAAGCGCGGCGTTGAGTTCCGCCACTCAACACGCACTTAGTATGCAATGGCACAATGTGGCGGAAAATGGAGAACAGAAATATTAAAGAGAAATGAGTGTCTTAACACTAGGTTCTGTTTCTGTCTGCCTACCCTTCTATGTACGGGATACAGCGTGAAGCTAAAATTAAAGTAGCTTCACAATTTTATATGCACAGCAGAGTAATTTTTCGCCCGAATAGTTTCTGAGCAGTTTATCAAACATACGACCATCAAGTTTGCACTCAGACGATGTCTCTCTGCGCCACTATGGCCTTAATGACAATAATAATATTTATAACCCTTTATGTATTTCTCAAGAAGCTGTTATTATGGGGCGTATTTTTACTCGTAAAACAAATACAATAGGATACTAATAATTTAATAATAATAAACACAAAAACGTACAGATTATAGAGTTATTCTATAGAAATATGGAATTTACTTCGAAACAAAATTGGGGCTAGTATAGAATAAAGTAGTATGTTGGTGATAATGAATATAAGGCCCAGTATGGCGACTGCGGGCGGTCGTTAATCGCGTTTAGGGTTTGATGCATGAAACTTGTCGCTTACCACAATGCTTTCAGCTGTGACAAATACAAATAGATTTTGTGTAACTACTCACGGACCATCTATAAACCATTTTCTCTCAAGAGTTTTTAAATTAATCACAATAGTTACATAGATATTGCATTGAATAAAGCCAACTATATATATTATATTATAAATTATATGACATATTACTTTATTAGTTATAAACTGCCTTTTGTTTACTGTATTATTTGACATAAGTACGTTTTTATTTTCCAACGTAGTTTACAAATTCTTAAAAAAGCTATAAAGCCTTCATTCGAGGCTTCATTCTGTTGGAATTTAATTAGTTTACAGTGGCATCTTTGTTCTAGCCTGAACAATTGTTAAGTCAGTACATAGAGTTTCGACATTAGATTAGCTGTAGTCAAGTTTTAGCCGAATGGATCCCCAGTTAAGTGCATATCCCTGTTTGACAAGAGCCTAACTTATTTTACTATCCGCCAACTTCGATATGGAGTCCTTAGTTTAGTTGTACCCTTTTAAACATTTCAAAGTTTCTTAATTAATTTTATTGTAAGGGATTTTCAATATAATAGCACTTACAGTAAGCTTGTGTAATCTGTTTATTGATTTATCAAATAAATTAGTCTCCATATATTAATATTTGAAAAAAAATAACATTTTTTCCCTCATTATGCTAAGTGAGTAAATATCTAGTAATAAGTCAATCTGTTCTTCAGTTCTTGGAACATCACGTACACTATAAAATGACACAACCCAATGATAGCATTATGAAGTTATTGCAAGCAAGACAAGTTAAACTTAATTTAAAAGAATACTAAAAATATTATACAATTATTTTACTTGCTCTTCAACCTACATACACTCTAGAGGTTTCATTCTCACCGATATATATACCTAGATCGCAAAAGTAAATTTTATATTTATATTAAAAAAATCAAGGATTTGAACTCGTAAGCACAGAGCTAAGCAAGCCTTGTCATAGTTGGTCATAAATAAAAATATAATATTATTGTCAGAGTAAAAATATCTATTGAATACTCTGCTTCGTATTTGGTGCCTCGAGGCGCGGTAATTATTCAGAAGGCGTTCAGACGCATCTGCGCGCTCTCACTGTTCGGATTTTTTTTTCATTGTCTTTTAGCATGTCTTAAGTAAAGCTTGTCGTGTACAAATATTTATATAAAATTTTTATATTTTGCAATTACAAATTTTAAAAAATATGTTTTTTATATAAAAAAAATTAGAACTTATTACTAATGAGGAAATTTTCATACATGTATAAAACATATAGTAGGTTTTATAATTTAAACGATTTTTTAATAATTTATTAACTAATTCTAAATGTAAAAAAAAGTAATTTATAAAATTACAGCATTTCATCGTAAAAATATTCATAGGCAATTTTTAGCGATTTACGTTTACTAGTGTTCCCGTTGACGCGTAAACAACGCGTTGTCTTTATCAATGTATATGTGTAACATTTATTTTATTAGTTTAAGGTACTTTTTATGCATTAATTTGAAAAAAATATTATCTTCCTGCACTCCTTAGTTATATAAACTATAAGTGTGCCAAGTTTCATGCTCCTCGTTTCGCGTATTTTTCGTAAAAAGGGATGAAGAAATTTTTGCTTTACATATAGATATGCTACGCTAAATACTTATTCCATATTATATTATATATATATTAATCATTGAAACAAAATAAAATGAATGATATGAAGTGTGCGCAGCTTTTTATTATATATTGCTCAAAAATCCTCGACATCGCGTCGTTACGCCTTGAGGGGATTTAATTAGACAGCTACAGCCTAGTTTAATGGCACGTGAAGATAAAGACTGAGGAAGATTTTAAAAGACTCCTGAAATTTATTTCAGAGTATTTATATTACAAAATTTGTGCTGAAAATAATATTTTTTATTATTATTACTGTTTAAAATATTTTTTACAAAAAGTTAAGCTGTTTAATGTTGAAATTTGAAATGTTTAATATTTTGAATAATTTTTAGAATTCTTGCAATTAGTTTGTATTACTTATAAAATAAAAACAAATATTCATTTGTTTAAAATATATTTGAGTATTTAAAACGAAATCATGACTTTAATTTTATATATTAAATCCTACTTATGTCATAAATACGATAATTTTCGAAGATGAATGAATAGATCTTTCACGCAACAACTACTGAATGCATCTAGAAATATGCGTCTATATATGTAGATTGCAAAAACACAAGGGCAACAATATATAAAGTTTTTGGAATTTGGGTACAATATAACGTTACGTATCTAATTTTAACGAGGCACGGCTTAATGCGTAATATAAAAAAAAAAAAAATAACTATACCTACAAGAAACTAAGTATCCTCTAATCGCAAAACATAAACATGAAATATTTAATTTTCTGTATTTATATTTCACATATGAGATATATCTACAGGTACATAATTATATATATATTCTTTATTGCACTTTGTAACAAAATAAATACACATATTAAAAAAAGTTGTTAGCAAAGATGGACTTATCTCTGATAGAGATTTCTTCCAGTCAACCTATGGGTATGAATGAGAAGTAAAAGATTTGCGAGTGTGGAAGTGCGAAAATGTAACAAATACATATAAACACGAGTACATATAATTTAAGTACATAAAACACATACACATACACATATATATATACATACATACATACATATACATACCACTATTGTAGTATATATCGCTATATATTTATATATAATTATATAAATATATAGCGATATATACTACAATAGTGGTTGAATGCACAGACTGTGGTTCTCCCTAACCACAGCAGACGGCTCCCTATCACTGTACTAGGGTTTGGTTAACAATTAAATGCATAATACGTTATATGTGCTGCGCTGATTACAATTGATAAATGAAATGGTATCAGCTGAATAACAGGAAATGTACAATACACATGATTTACGAAATATAAAAACGCTTTGAAGTATTTTTCTATGTCCTATGCATTCTGGCAAGGACAAAAGGGTTCATACTATGAAAATTTCATCAAAAATATAAATTATACAAAAATGAAGCCAAGTTTGACATTAAACAAGAAGGCTTATGTTAGTTTTCCCTGCCGCGAAATGAATTGAGATCTAAATGAGAGCCAAGCCTAGTAGTTAATTCATTTTAAAGTCAAGAAAAAAATTAAAAGGTGTTTTAATTTAATCAAATTTCATGTTTTCAAATTAAGATAAATTGCCAAGAATTGAAAAGCGATTTTAATGAAGTGAAAATACTAATTATTTTCATTTCCTGCGAATCGAATCCACAAACTGATGCGTTGACAGTCACACGCTTGTGCCTTTGCATCACGGCAGGCAGGCTCTAATTTATTATTTAATCGTAGTATTCTAAAAAAAATTATAAAAATAATATTTTATGAATTATTATAACATATTTGAAGTGACCAATACGTGCGAATGCTGCAATATTCCGAGGGTCGGACGTTAGAGATGAATTTCTTATGAAAGAAGATTACATCATCACTTGTGCTAGTGTCACGTAATGGAAAGCAGTTTATAATAGGGCAAAGGGACCGTTGGTTCCATGTGGCATTTAAATCTCGCTTTTTAGGTATGAAACCCATAGTCATAAAATTCTAGTAAATAATAATGAAATTTTATAACTATCTGTTTTATACTTATTTTCAATATTACCTTACAGTTATTTTTCTATCATCTGTCATAATAACGGCAATTGAACATTTCTAGACATAGTGAAAATCTGAAATATTCAATATACTTAATGTACATCCTGCACATAAGCTTTAATATCAATATCACAATGTACAATATTTGTTAAAAAGGATTTTTCACTGGCTGACAGACGCAGGAGGTACTTTTGTATTCACAAGTATGAAATTTGTGATAGCTTAAATTATTAAAAGCGCCCGTTAATGAATACCAGATAGGACAATAGTCGGTGATTGCACGGAGGCTGCGGTTCTCGCAGACCGCAGCAGACAGTTTCTATTGGAATAATTGATTAAATACTAAACGTAATCGTAAGTTATGAAAAAAAATATTATAATGTCATTTGGTTTCAAATATTTCGCTATTTTATAAAAAATGTACCTATTGGTTGGTTCATATATTGCCAATAGAACAAAATATCACAAGAAAATTTCAATTGTCCCTGGGGAGGAAATGTGAAGGAGAGGAATTTCGATTATCTCTCAAAAGAAATGTCCGCGGTATGATTCAAAGGCGATTTTTTATAGACCAGCAGAGGTTGTGGGAACCGTAATTGAATTTATTGCGTCTACCCTCTCCCTGTGACTGCTCTAGAGCGATAATGCAATTTGATTGAGCTACTCATTGGTCCTTTACCTTTTCATTAGTAGACGCTACTAAATTTTATTCGAGAAAAATATGCCGCTGAAATGGCTCAAACCTTCAAACATATAAATTTTTCCAAGCGTGAAAGTGCAAACAATAAAAGGTCTTTAGTATAACAATAGAAACTTTTCGCTTTGCCTCTTGGCATCTAAAACGCCAGATGATGAATAGAAAGCTACCGTTCCCCGCCTAAGTTATAGGCACTTTTGATGTCCCGCAGAGAGCGAGTACAACCCTTCATTCGACGTGCGATTAAAAATAAAGTTATGTAAACTCTCATAACAATATTTTGCTTGATGAAAGGTTTTATCCGACCTGTGTTTACGTCTACTTGAGTTTTTTGTTAAGTGTTGATGTTCTTTTAAGAGACGTTTTTAAGGATTTCTGTTTATTGACATATAAAATGCATTAGTTATTATTTCATTTTAATTACACAAAGTACATTATAGTATGACATTTTTTCATTCAACGTAACTCAATGTGCCAAGTAGATAAAAAGATTCAAAGCGACAACGAAACGAAAGTAAAAAATTTATAGGCTTGGTAATATTATGTAATTACAGTAGCATTATCTTTCTATAAGAAGTTAAAAAATAAATCTTATATTACAGCAACTAATGGAAGGACTCTACTTTTGCATAATGGAGTAATCAAAGTTTGCTCTCATTCACTTAAGTTCTGAGAACGTTGAAATATGGACTTTAATATTTGAGGGCGAGATATTCGAACTTAGACGTGGTGAGACACTTTATATAAACGTATCTTGTTTTCTGTGAAAATGAAGTTGCTGATTTATAGACTTTAGAGCGTTTTAATGGAGTCTCGCCTAGCTGTTTTAATAGCTTTTGAATCGCTCTGAGGAAATGATGACTTGCGCCTATAAACTTTAGTAAAAGCTTAGGTGTTATATAATTAAGACATCAACCCTTTAATTACAACGTAGTCTGCTAGTATCTAAACCAAATATGCATATGCTATAATATTCATACTTTCTTTTATTTTTGTAGCTTCACGTCTCCCGCATATAGAAGGGTAGGCTGAAGGAACCTGAGACATTAGTGTTATGACACTCCATTCTCTTTCAACAATTCTGTTTCCCACTTTCCGCCGAATTGAATTTACATACTAATTGTGTAAAGTAAATAATACTTTATAGAAAAATTAATAAGCAATTTAAATATTTTGTAAAGTACATATTTTCAGCGTTAATTCATTTAACTGTTAAAGAGTAACCTCTTAAATAATCTCGGGCGTATTGAAAAAAGTCACTGATAAGGCACATCTTTATTTTTTTCATTTAACTATTTCTATTATTTTTTGTAAAAACAGTAATATAATAATTTTCTCTCATCTTAAATAAGTGCAAACGTGAATGTAATAAGTTGTATGTTCTACAGAGTCCTACCAGGTGCACCGTGCATCTAATAAAAATAAATAACAT
Source organism: Philaethria dido (assembly GCA_033558755.1). NCBI lineage: Eukaryota > Metazoa > Arthropoda > Insecta > Lepidoptera > Nymphalidae > Philaethria > Philaethria dido. The sequence goes on from JAKGSA010000157.1 coordinate 417,314, forward strand.
TTTCAAATGCTAGATTTTCTCTAACAGTCTAACTTTTATTGAGTCGACTTAGTGAACTAAGGGAAACGTTTCACAAACTTTAACATCCTCAAAGGATTGCTTGCTATTCGACGATTTCTACTTGCTAAATATAAATAATCTTTTTAAGCTCGAATGTCTGAGATTTTTTGTATTGTAACAAAACAATTTCATCTATTTGAAGTTCACTTATTTAAGTTTATTACCTAATCTAGGAAATAATGTAATTCTTTACAGATTTTCTTACACTCAAGCATTCTTGGTAAGAACGAAAGCCGCACAGTAGGCTCCACTATAATTGAGCACATAAATCTCACACCCATCGAAATAAGATGTGGTTTCACGAACCTTGCCCAAATTGTGCTTACGTAAAACTAGTATATGAAAAACGAGACACGCGCGTGTATTTGACATGAATAGTGGTCGGCGAACATAAAGACAGCAAAATGAATGCCCAACTACCCACTTAGGAGGTTTTCCCCTTTCCCACCCATCCTTTCCCCAAAATGTGGTGGTTCCGATAGCGGACTACTACATTGTCCTCCCTTTCCATCTGTATCCTCTAGGTTGGCAACGCATCTAGTACATCTTTTGTGTTGTAGATGTTCATGGGCGAAGGTAACCACTTACCATCAGGCGGTCCTTTTGCTCGTTTGCCATCCGGTATCCATAAAAAAAAAAAAAAAAAAAAAAAAAAAAAAAAAAAAAACTTAGGAAAACTAATAACGAAAGATTTTCATCAAAAGAATATAATTTGTCTAATAAAATATGTTGGTAGCATCCATTTCCACTTGTAGCATAACAAATATTTAAACTTATATGAATATTAACAGTACTTTTATGTATGTACACGAATATATGAGTATATTTCAAATATGACGGTGGTTACGAAAATCCTATCCATGCTATTATACTTGTAGCTGATCTTGCGGCTTGTGAATTATGTCTCAATATCGCGCGACCCTTGGCACCTGCACGGACTTCTTTTATCGCGCCATTGATTCATTGTTAATAGAGCTGGCACGCAACATGCTCTTATGATTTGTTGTGGTTTATATTGTATGTACTCGTAGTAACGGGCCTAACGATACACATACTCTTAATTTTAAAAGAATATCTTAAAAGTAGTACTAAAATACACTTATTACAATATATATTTCTTGTAAATATTTTTTTTTTCTTTTATATTTATAGTGAATGGATAGCAAAGAAAAATCTTTATTAAATGTGAGTTATGAATATTGTGGCAATCCTTGTGATAAAAATTTGTGTATTCATAAATTGTGTTATAGTATAGAAGTGTGTTTCGGGCTGATGAGGATAATATGTGCACATCAGCGGCGAGGGGTGAAAATTTTAAAAAGGTAAGCCGGTAGATTTAGAGATGCCGGTATATATTTAGGGAAGCCAATACACTTAGGGAAACCGGCATACTTAGGGAAACCGGTATACTTAGGGAAGCAAATATAGGATGTTAAGTTTTTTCAATTCCACTTTCGAATTTTGGGGGGCGAACTTTTTTTTGGCTCATACTTTTGTTGATCTTGTTTTTTTTTTGTAAACTCACTCCCATATTTTTTTAAATAATTTATTGTCATTTACAAAAGGTAAGCCGGTAGGATTATAGGGACAGGGTAGGATATAGTGAGTATTATAGGGATGCCTCGCCACTGGTGCGCACATATGATGTACTCGTATCAACGTAGAATAATTTTACAAATATAATAAATATGAATTACTGAACAAAGAATGTCTTTGTTCAGTAATTCATATTTTTTCAGATTCATGCTCTTTCCCGCATAGCAGGATTGTCAGAGAGAACTATGTGAACCTTTAGTCATTTTCCGCCCAAACTCACTCGTCTTGCCAGGGCGGGAAAATTAAAATAATTTAAATGTAACTTTGAGTGGGAATCGAACTCACAACCGCTTGCGTTTACAATCAGACAGTGTCCCACTGCGCCACGGTGGCTTCACGATTAATTCACGTCTTTGATTGTATCAATGTTTTTAGAGGACGATATTCAAATAACCCATGTTAATCCATTACTATTCTATACGCTCCTGGATCCGTGCGGCCAGTTTATTTGATCTAGCTTTACCGTTGCGTGTTTGTTTGTAGCACGTGATCTGCTTGACTTAGTATTCAACGTTGCACCACTTTTTTCTGTCTTTTTATCCTTCGTTAAACATTTTTTACAAGTTGTAACGTGTACACGGTAGCAGTCGTTTAATTTTGTCGTTTTTATTCCTTTTTATGTACGTAGATAGTTAGTTGTAATTAGAATTACTGTGATTTATATAAAATTATGTATACACTGTAATTTATATAAAAAAAGTTATTTTAAATATTTCTCTATAAAAACTATGAAATGATCCCTACAAAAACTTTAATTTTAAAGTAAAGTGTGTGTGTGTGAGTGTTTCAAACATTTCTTTGGTCAGGCTTCCTCAAATAAAAAGTCGAGAAAACCTAATAAAATATTTGACAAAGCTCTATCCTAATGAAACATCACCTTATTTTATTAGTATGAAAAAAAAAACGGGTTGATCATTCCCATTCTGTCTACTCACGTCACGTCCTACGCACGTCTTTACGCATAAATATAACTACACAGGAACTTTCCTATGATAAATATTCTGATACTGAAGTACAGATGTTAAAAATGTTTGTGTATAATAGGCACACTATTCGCCTGGTCCTATATCAGAAAACGGCTACGCAGATTGTATAACAAGAATTATGAAATGGATATGAATGGATATGAATTATATGAATGAAGGTTTACCAAGGTATTCCAAGTTTACGTTTCAAATCATTAACAATAAAAGTTACGCTCTTTATTTAGCTATCTTTTTTTTTTTTTTTTTATGGATAACGGATGGCAAACGAGCAGAAGGACCACCTGATGGTAAGTGGATACCTTCGCCCATGAACATCTACAACACCAGAGATATTGTAGATGCGTTGCCAACCTAGAGGATACAGATGGAAGAGGAGGACAATGTAGTATTCCGTTCTCGGAACCACCACATTTTGGGGAAAGGACGGGTGGGAATGGGAAAACCTGGCTTACATGCCATCGAACCGGAACACATCATAAGATATTTGGCGGTTCGTCTTTGACATGATAGTGGTCGCGAGCCAGACGGAGGACGAACCTCCTACCACCAAACAAAATCTATATCTATATCTATCTATAGTTTATAACAGTAAGTTAGGAATACGTTCCACAGAAACATAACTAAGTTTACTTATTTCAAAACTCAATGTAGATAAATGTTCATTCTGTTCATAAACTTTAGCACTAAGTGGTTAATATATCCAATGTTGAAATCGTACCTAGGGCGTTAAATTTGAGAGTTCTACTCAAAGGGTGCTCATTTAATTTAATTAGTGACTTTGCCAACTGTACGAAGCCACAGCGCATACTAGGTGTGTCATCTTAGTATTTGTTGTGTTAATTAATTAAAACAACAAAGTTTCAAGTGACTTCTCTATTACAACGACGGCTGTTATTAGATTAGTAACTTCTGCAGAAACAACATTAGGTCTGTAATTATAGGTATGTAGTATAAAAAAATAAAGTAAATTATATTTAGTTCTACCATTTTTTATTTTCCTATATATAGAAAACTTATACGATATTCCATTTTTCCCCGACTGTACCCATTTTTACTTAAAGATGGGTATGAATATCTTGGGTAACGAAAAGATGAGAAACAAATAATTTTTATCTGTCACCTGAATATTACGTACAAGTACAAACTGATACAGTCGACCGTATACGAGGTGTGTTCAAAAAGTAAGGTGACTTTTCAAATTTGGCGGGCAACGTACTTTCGATTATCGATTTTTTTATTTTGTTATGTTGGTACACTCTTCCCGAACATCTGTACCAAGTTTCAAGTGTATAGCATTTTTTGTTTTTTTTTTTCTTAAAAATACAAAGTCACCTTACTTTTTGAACACACCTCGTATAAGATGTCATAAACTAACAACAAGTATGGATAATTCTTATATAACATGATGGCTAGTATTAAAGTTCCATTGAGAGGAATATTTATATTAATTATAAAGATATTTTTATGGTCTGATTAGAAAATACGTTACTAGTGAAACTCCAACCAAAGCAATATATATTCTAAAGCAGGTAGAGAATGAAGTGACATGTTAGTATTTTGTCCTTGCCTACTGAACAGAATGTATAAAAAAAAGCCCGTAATTTTTTTATGATATATGTATTTTAAAAACACATATTATTTCTTTTCGTTAAAGATACATTTGTTGTACTACTAACTACACAATTTTTAACTTTCATTTTAATTTTCTTATCTCTTCTAACCAAAATTAATGTGCGGGATCTTTTTGGGGGTCATTACTCTAACTTTGTTACGATTAAGATTTACAACGCGAAACCCTAAATAACTTAAATAGTTCGAAAGCCTCACCCGAGGCCGGTCAAGATACATAACCTTCTACTTTCAGTTTCATTAGGATAATTTTAAAAGTTATTTAATACCTATTGAATATAGTTATATATTGACGTTCTTGTGCAATTGGGACGTGTCCTATTGTAATTGAGATTAAATTCGCAATTTATTTGTTTTTTAGTTACCTTGGCATTTTATGATACAAGTTAAAGCATATATGTATATTATATAGATTGCTTCACGTCGTCTCACCCTTTTAAAATTATAAATTAATCCCACCCAAGCGTAGAATAACGTTTATTAGACATATAAATACTTTCTGAATTTGAAATTCAACTCGGAACCATGGCATTTAGTCGGATAAACTATAGGAGTAATATAAATTCGTAAAAAATCACTTAATCATTATCTAAGGCATGAATTTCTTAAAATATACATACACCATACATGGGACGTATTTATTACAATGCCGTGTGCTATCTTCTCCAAAATCCATTACGATATCATAGAAATCCTTTAAATTCGTTTGCCGATGGAATTCTATAAAATAGGATTCAAGGATAATATACGAGGAAGATTTTCAGAAAAAGATCCTCTACTAGAAATCCCTTGGAAATATAGAAGCCACGGATTATAATTATGGTCTACCATCAGAAGAGTCGAATAAGAGTAACAAAGGAAAAAGTGAAACAAGTTAAATATTAAATTTCGAAAGAATATTCAATTCTGCTTTCAATATAATATGCATATTTACTGAACAGACTTAGCGAGGAGTTGCCATCAAAATTTGTAATAATAGTGAGCCGTAAACACCTCTTCACCCACGTCGTATTGTCGTCGTGTAACAATATGATGTATTATCTCCCCCAAAGTACACATTCGCTTTCGTATATGTATAAATGGTTTTGTAATTACGTAAGCCAGAGAGGTTTTCAATTACACAGACGAGGAAAAGGCGGGACGAATTTATCTGACACAGCCAAAGCTTTGTAAGAATGACGAGGTTCTAGTACATCTCTGATTGTTATAGAAAGATTCTGGAATTAAATTCTTTAATCCACATTGGCACAAAAAGTGCATTTTGCCCAAAATTGAGTATATACATTTTTATTTATTATCTTGTTATAGGCTTTCCCGTTCTGGTAAGGCAAAACCCGCCATTGAGTTTTCCCACTCAACATGCAATGTCTCGAGTTAGGATGGAGAGTGGAGAACGGAGTGTTTTGGCACTAGGTTCTCACTGATTACCCTGCTATTTTTAAAAAACCGTGACGTTTTTTTAAAACATTCTATATAACGAAGAGTGAGAATGAGTAAGTTATTACGTTACTATTATAGTATTAAATGTTTTTATTAAACCTTCAAATTAACTGTACTTCTGGAACAATAGATGCGAGGTGCTTCACAACTTTAGTTACCTAAAACGCAAAGCATGACTTATTCATACATGGACAAAATAGGGTTGTCTTATTTATAGAACAATACGATCATTTATATTTATACCCTTTAGAAAGCTTGTATGGTGTTCCTGGATTTTACATATGTTCAATATCTTGTATACATGACACATTAGTTCATTATATACCTCTAGTAAAATTATTCTTATCAATGAATGAATTTGGGCATTTTTTGGTCCCACACTTTAAGCGCAGTAGGGTGAGAGTAACTATATCATTTCATAACTGATTACCTATTTTGGGCAGTTCTAGGGCTAGGTGGTGGAGCTAGCTCCCAATAAAAGTTGTTGATATAAGTAATAATTTAATTTAAGCAGTTTCAAACCTCAATAACTTTATAATTAGCTGATATAACTCAGGTTAGATGTCAAAATTGTTAATTTTCATTTACAATACTGTGACTCAGGATTGTGCAAACCCTATAACGGAAAATATAGTCCATCAAGTGTCCAAGCGGATCGGCGAGGAAATTAATCACATCAGGGGAGTACGCTGCTCAGATTTTATTGCTCTTGACTAACATTTACTTGAGTTCAATTTATAGTAGTAGGTACTGCTGGATTGTTTATTTTGTAGCGCAAAAAAGGAGAACACGGCAAGGTATATTAAAGGTTAAGTTACAGCTATTCTTATTATTGTCAGCTCATTAGTCAGTAAGTACTATGTGGGACAATTATATACATATTTTTATACTTTGGATACATTTGTGATTGTACGTCGATGTATATTTTTTATTCGAGTTAGCATATTCTTTCAGGCAAAATGTTGTTTGCGTGGTGGGTACAACTTTCAATAAATCCTATGTAATTTTTTTAACTTCAATTTTTATCGCTTATTTTGGACAGATTCTTTAATGGAATTAATTGGTTTTTATATCAAAATCGAATTTTATATAGACCTATACCATTTCATTATACTTAGTTTATAATTTCCACATGTGTTTTCGTCATTACTCAAGGGAAACTTGTGTATCGAGCCTGAATAAAGATGAAGGGGATTATTTATGAAGCCAACTTAGGCTATTTGTTATTTATATAACACATTAGTTTCATGTCTCTACAAAATTAATTATGCTTTTGTATTTAATCTAGTGTTGCATTGTGTGTATATTAGCTTATATATAATTCTAGTATTTTAGTTCGAAAATTTAAATAACACACAGTAATTGTCTTCAATTTAATCTATGACGTATTATTTTTACAAAGTTAATTTGGTTTTTTACATACTAATCTACTTAGAAATAATTAGTTTTTGACTGAAATATATGAGTAGGTGTGCATTGATAACGTAACTTGAAAGATCAATATCGAAAAACGTACAATTAATCACTTCGTGTGTTCCCCCTGTCTGCCGTTTTGAATTGAAACAATACCCATTGAAATTGTATTGAAAATGGTACGATAATATAATACCCTAGGAAGGGGATGAGTGTGCATAATCATTGATATGTTAATAATTAAGCGCTAAAATTTTCCATAGTTAACCCGCTAATGTGAGCAATTGAACGATAATGAATCTCTCATTGTAGTAGGTATCATTACAATACAGATAAATTTGTGTTCGATTTTTTTGATGCACAATATTAGAATAAAATATACATATGTATATGTGTGTCATCCTTACTAATATTATAAATTCGAAAGTAACTCTGTCTGTCTGTCTGTCTGTTACGCTTTCACGCCTAATCCACTGAACCGATTTTGATAAAATTCGGTATAAAGATAGAACTGATCTTGGGAAAGGACATAGGAGACTTTTTATCGCGAAAAAAATGATAGAGGGGGTTGAAATAGGGGATGAAAGTTTGTATGGAAGTTCCTTATTGTCAAACATAAAATCATGTAAGATTGTTTAACTATTTACATCTTTGACACATAAACCACTTAACCAATTTTGACAAATAGTCTAGGCCTTGGGAAAGACTATAGGATACTCCTTATTATATCGCGTGATATAACCGAATTTTACACTGGCGAAGCCGCGGGCGGAAAGCTAGTTTATTTATACAGTCATTATTCCATGTGTGTGTGCCATATAAGAGAAACTACATTTAAACTTTTTTTAGTAAATTAGCCAAAGAGACTTAAAAGTAGTGTTACGCGCCTAAAAATAGAAACAATAGCTATTCGTCATCTTCCAATTAACTTTGAAAAGTTAAATACTTTAGCTTGATAATTTCTTTAACTGTATTTATTACCCTTCAAATTGTAACGGGAATGCCTCCATGCTTTTTCTGGAACAAAAATACCAAACTGCATGATAGTACATCCGGTATTATCGTACCTACTCATTGTTTTTGTAGTGCATAAGTGAATAAGTATGTCGTTTTTATTTAAATAGTACGATGCCCGTGACGTGATAGGCTGGCCGAGAGAAGGAAGGTCAAAGATCAATCCTCCGTTTCCCCCGTTTTCGCTGGAGTACAGAAATCATAGTTATGAAACCGCATTTTTCTTACTAGACCGAGAAACATCTTTGCCTGCCTGATTTTTGACTGCCTTTTAATAAGTACTAATGACGAGCTATAGAATTAAAAATATAATATTCTTAATATGCTATATTTTATTATTCAATAATAAGTAATTAAAGGTTCACCAAGTAATTTAAGCTCAGACGATATCACCGTTACATCAACATTTACTTACGTAGCTGTATAGGTTTCGTATTGCAGGTGGAATGTTAAAGGTCATATTCTCTAGTAGCTCAGCCATGCTCTATATTATGTTAGAATATATTTTTTAAAAATGTTCATGTATGACCCGCATTTTAAGAAGTGAATGACGGTACAATGAAATCCGTCTTTATTTAGAAATATGACTTATTAAATGGTGTGAACAAAGTCTTTGTTTGAAAAGTTTAGGGAAAGGTTTAGGCCTTAAACAAAAAATTTCAATATATTTACAAACTAGCAAACTAGATGCTTATTAAATTGTTTCATTCAGATTTAGCCAATGTGGTAGCAAGTAAGATACAATTTTTAAAACTAATAATGTAGGACCAATTTAAGATTGGTACTAATTACTTAAATACTGTTACTTAAGTCAATTTTTATGCAACCGACCTGTATGCATATTTATTTTCGATAAAATTTGCAAGTACAATTTAATTTAAAAAAATAACAATATATTATTGCATATATTATTTGTATTATTGATAATATCGAATATTTCATTTACTCTGCTTCTGTTATGAAACAGTAGTTAGGTATATATATATATATATATATATATATATATATATATATTTTTTTTTTTTTTTTTTTTTTTTTTCGTTTTCATACTGTATCCCGCATGTAGCGGGGTAGGCAGAGGGAAACAGAGAATCTAGTGTTAAGACACTCCATTCTCTTTCAAGAATTCCGTTCCCCACTTTCCGCCGAATTGAGGCACTGCGTGTTGAGTGGCGGAACTCAATGCCGCGCTTTGCCTTATTACCAAACGCAAGAAATGAAAATACTAACATTTCCTGGAGTGGGAATCGAACCCACAACCTGTCGCGTTTACAGTCGCACGCTTGTGCCTCTGCGCCACGACAGGGGTTAGTAGTTAGGTATATAATTATACAAATATTACCGAATATTATTCGAGAATCAAGATTAAAACTAAATAAATGACTCATTCTTGCTCCGACCAACATACACATCCTTTGGCTACATAACATACCTTAGCGGTCAATTTCCTAGTTAACTATAAAATTAATGATGGTATTACTTGAGAATGTAATAAACAGACCTTCACTTCTAACAGTGTTCTTTATATTGTCTTGTTATTTTAGTTGTAAAGGTTAATGTGCAATTTATCTGTCATATGAAATGATAAATAAATTTTAAATTAATCCTTACTAATATTATAAATGCGAAAGTAACTCTGTCTGTCTGTTACGCTTTCACGCCTAAACCACTGAACCGATTTTGATGAAATTCGGTATGAAGATAGAACTAAACTTGGGAAAGGACATAGGGTACTTTTTTTCGCGAAAAAAATGATAGAGGGGGTTGAAATAGGGGATGAATGTTTGTGTGAAAGTTCCTTATTGTCAAACATAAAATCATGTAAGATTGTTTAACTGTTTACAACTTTACCACATAAACCACTTAACCAATTTTGACAAATAGTCTAGACCTTGGGAAAGACTATAGGATACTCCTTATCATATCGCACGATATAACCGAATTTCACGCGGGCGAAGCCGCGGGCGGAAAGCTAGTTATTTATAAATGCTACAAAGTAATTCATAATATTAATCATAACTTTAAATGTATACTCATATAATAATTAACATAATTTATTATTTGTTTTATTTTTATTTAAAATAAACAAAGAACATTTTACAAAAATAGTAATATGAACTATCGTTATAGTCATTCTCTATTGTTTTGAAAGTGAAAAAAATGGTTATTGTATGATTAAATGGTTTATATAAAACGTAAATAAAATAATATTCTGTCTGATTATAACTACAAAAAAGTATTTAATTTTTTTTGACAGAGTTATTGAAAGTAACACAACATGAAGTTTTATAAGTTGGTCACACTTAACTTTAACCTATATTTATTTACCAGAGTAATTTTTGAACTCGCAACAATCGCGTTAAACACGTCGATTGCGAAAGGACGGCGTCATGACCTACTACTTTATTTACTTGTGTATACTCTTTTTTTTTTAACTTCACGCTGTATCCCGCATAAATATATAGGCAGAGGGAACCAGATAACCTAGTGTTAAGACACTCCATTCTCTTTCAACATTTCCGTTCCCCACTTTCCGCCAAATTGAGGCTTGCGTGTTAAGTGGCGGAACTCAACGCCGCGCTTTGCCTTGTTACCAAACCCAAGAAATGAAAATACTAAATTATTACATTTCCTGGAGTGGGAATCGAACCCACAACCTGTCGCGCTTACAGTCGCACGCTTGTATCTCTGCGCTACGACAGGCTTTATATACTCAATTGTTAGATTTTTATGTTAATAGTAGTATTACCTACATATATAAGAACAATATTATAATAAAAATAAATTAATATCATAATCATTGATCTTTAATTTAATATCAATAATTTTATAGACAAAGCACCTACAATCAAATTTGAAAACCATAAAGTGTTTCAGTAACGTAGATATTTGTAATCAGTTTGAAACATCTCCACCTATTACAGGGTTTTAGCGATTTTACGCTTCGCCTGATGCTAAATTAATTAGGAATACTGTGCAGTGCGAATAATTGTACAGATAAGCCATTTTAATGACGATACATTGTATGATAATACAATTATGTCCATATTTATGGGTTCATCCTCGTACTTTGTTCAAGCTTTTTTAAATATATTTTAAACTTTTGTCATATCTCTTAAGGTATGATTTTTTTTATATATAAGAAGCTATAGATTTTTTATCCAACAGATATAGATACACTTAAAACACAAAAAAACAAATATTTGCATATTGTTTATAACAAAAGATTTCTTGTTATATTTATCTGTGAATAACGTTTGAAGTAGATGAAATACACAAAAATATCTATTGTATATAAGCGCTTAGTGGAAGAGAAATCATTTCAGTCTTTAGGATTGTCTGTTACATTCTAAGGACTTAAAAGCATCTTACTAGTGAAGTGAAGAGCGCTGTTGTTATTAATTATGCAGTATCATTGAAAGACTAATGCTGCAATATGTATTCATAGCCCGCCTTCATTAGTCAGGGTCCCGAAGGTGCCAGGTAGAATAGATACAAATTTTAGCATGCTCGCAGAAGCTAAGGAGCTTTTCTCTTGATGATTACATAAATTAAAATAAAAAGCTTAATTTTAACAAAATAATCTTTGTTAAATACTGTGTATAATATATAGTGGAGGGAGAATAGGATAAGTGAGACAGACTATAGTCTGTTTACTGACTAGCTCCACCCTATGACTACATTTCTAAATAAGTACGAGCCTAACTAAAACTATTGCAAACGAGTGCGAGATCAAATATCATCAATCAAGTCGTGACCTCAGGTAGGGATCAGAAGAAGCGAAAATGGAATTCTCGGTAATATAATTAATTGAAAGAAGCATTACAGACAAGTCAGCCTAAATAAAACTGCACAAGAAACGTTTAAAAAGCGAAATGTCCTATAAAAGATTAATATGTGATAATAAAACAACTTAACTACAATATTTTTACTTTCATTCGGACGTTAGCAACCTATTCGGTGTAATGGCCAGCTCGTATCATTCGACCTTTTTTGCTCTACGACTCGCAGATGCCTATAAAAGGTTACGTCCAGATAACATTATGCCATAATACATTCTCATCCCTTTGAAAAGGAAAGTTGTATATCGTTTTTTTGAGATCGGTGCCCTTTTAAGGATATTCAGTTTTATTGCAGAATCCGAGGGGCATTGACAGTACCATCAAAGGGTTACGCCGCCATCGTGTGCTTTTTTTGTTACCAAGTCGAAAAAAGTACCGTTTCTATTACAATGTACGTCTATTTTGCGCGATTACACTCTTAAATTGCGTTTGTTATCTACACATGAAGTCGATTGGTTGACCATCCTCGAATTGCTTTGGCTATTAAAGTTTTAAATATTTTGTAATAAAAAACATTGAGCTTTTTTATTTATAATATTCAATGGTCAGTCAAATTTAATTTTCGAGAACCACTATGTTAGAGATTTAAAATCTGGATATAATAAGAAATTACTGTACTACTGAATACAACCTTACAGGTAACAATTTTAAATATTCCAGCACAATTTTTGGATTTTTTCAAGATAAGATTATGATAAAAAATCTTTATTTGTAATAATACACTCACTTATTTGGTCATCGAATATTCTCTAACATATTTTATCTAAATTGCACAATACTGTTATTTTTGATACCAATGGTTTTTTGAATTCATTGTTGACATTAACAAAAAGCTTTCCTTATAAAGCTTACCACACGACATTTTAATATGTGCTTTAAGAATATGTCTTAACTCAAAACTTTGGTAAGGTGCCAAGTTTCATAATGTTACTGTTACTTTAAACAACCTGTTTTATTATTTCAAGCATATGTACAAATAACTTTTTTCTAGTAATTTATAATACTTTTGCTTGTGACGTCTTTATATATTTTTTTTTACTCTAAGTCGAGTCTGTATATCCGTATCATAAAGCCAGTATCTTATAACTTGATGTTGATTAAAAGGAAAGTACACTACGATTGATCTAGATTGTTTGGAAGAAAGGCCGTCTACCTTTTACTGTATACCAAATAATTAATTAAAGCGTCCGTAATAAGAATTCAGAAATGCATTTAGTTTAAATGGAACTCGTCCTGCAGGGCGCGTGCTCATGCTTAAGTCAGTGCGCCGGCGCCGACGTTTCCGATCGGACGAGGAGTTGGTTAGCGCGATTTAAGATTGCGAAACGGCAAACTTAATACGTATTTAAGTTTAGTACCATGGAGTGAACAGCCTTTACAAGTGCAACTTTTTTTAAACATTCGACCTAAATAAAGACGAGAAATTTTTGGAAAGTGCAACTGTCGGTACAATACTGTCTTGTTATACAGATATGGTAAAGGTTAGATTTGAGCTTATGCTGTACGTCTGGTATAGTTCATTGGCACAATTTCCCTTTATTTGTGAAAAATAGCTGTGCGATATATTGTAAGGAATGACTAGAATATGATTCAGTGCTATTTAACTTGTCGAACAACGGATGACCTAATCAACACCCACTACTGGTCGTTGTAATTTCATCATTTTCTAATAATTGTTAAATTAATCAAATTTACATGTTTTTATTTGTATTTTGTGAGTTTTTTTCATATTTTTATAATTATCAATTAATATATGATCGTCTATCGAGAATTCATATTTAATATTTTTGAAAATAAGTACTATAAGAAAATCCTTAGTATATGGTCGTTACTGGTATAAATTTTCGCGATTATGCTTCTACACAAGTCTAAACTTTACGGCTATGACATTCCTTGGCTTAGTGCCATAACGTTCAATGTTGCTGATCGTTGTCATTATATTACAAACATACCTTCTATGATCTAAGTAGTCAATTTCAATTTATTTTTTTTATATTTATTGTAAAAATATTTGTGTTAATGTTTTTGTTTAAAGATGCAGCTTCACGCTGATCTGTATAGCAGGATAGGTAGAGAGGATAGGATCTCATAGTGATAAGACACTTTGTTTTCTATTATCTGCCAGAATAAAAAATATTGCGTATTAAAAAACGAAACTTAACGTCGCGCTTATATAATTATTCCCCTGACAGGGGTTAGAACTCATAACCATCGCGCTTACATCAAACAATAAGTGATAGTTAGAACTGAGTCCAAAAAATTTCACTTGCATTAAAATATTTCATTATTTTATTAAGCAAATGTTTAACCATTTTATATTGACAGCAAAATCTATTGTTACAAACAAAGCTGACACGCCATTACGGTGTTTTATCGCTGGAGTACTATTTACAAGTGTCAGCATTTCGGATAACATGGACACCTAATATACTGGACTAATGAATTTATCACATTTTTAATTCATTATAATATTCTATTTCGTAAACTGATGTGTATTCTGTCATATAACTCTTTCGAGGTCAATTTTGAAACGATTTAGAATCTCATAATAACAAAAATTTCAATAAATAATATTTCAATTTTAAAACGGATTTCAACTCTAATTGAAATGTTAACGTAAATTCTTTTACTATGGTTTAATTCATTGTAAATATTTTAAAAATTTAACACAAAGGGCAAAAACGCGGCGTAGAGTTCCATAACCCAACTTATAATATTTCTAAGGGTAAGTTATTGCCAGATTTTATATAAAAAAGACGTTTTAACTTTGAATTACGTGAGCTGTCTGTGAAAATATTGGCAATTCTTGGGCATTAATCTAATATTTTGAAATGCATTGTAAACTTATCAAGCTTTAATGTTATAGAAAAACAAACATATTCTAATTTTAATTTATGTCACAAATAATTCATATTTATAACATTAGCGTTTGACATATTATTAGTAAAGGGTGTCCCAAAATTAACGCAAGATTTGACTTTGCCGCCATTTGCTATTATATTCATTATTCATTCGCTATAAAAAGACTAAAAATGGCATTTTCTATTTAATTCAAATCTTGCGTTAATTTTGGGACACCCTATATTAACAACAATTTAACTACTCAGTTACATCAGATAAGGTAATTCTAGTTGTCTATGATCAATAACATGGAAATTTTAAGGATGAGCTATGACTTAAGTATAAAATGTCATCATTCGTAATCGATGTTGCCGTTTAAGGCTGTCAACAAATACCAGTATAAAACAGGCTTCGCCATATATGAAGTAGTAAGAGTCAGTTCCTGCATAAGTATGTAATTTGTCCTCGAACTTGAGGCCTACGACTCATGTCAATTACAGAAAATCAATTCACCTTATAATTGTATAAAGTACCTTATTTTATGTGTAATGTGGTTATAAATATATGTATTTATGATCACATTACACATAAAATAAAGTAACAGACATTGTTTGTGTAATAAATACGACATTCCTCTGAAATGCAATTATCATTAAAAAAACATATCACAGTATAAAATGCAGCCACTAATATAATGTATACGCTTTCTCATTAAATTAATAATATCTCAACATTTCATAACAAAAAGGACCGGCAATTAAGAGAGAACGAGCTCTGAAAGGCGCTCATCTGAACATATTGTCGTTTATAAATTATATTCGTAAAGGAAGTCTCGCAATTATTCGAGGCAGATCCGAGATAAAGCAATCCGTTAGCAGTAAACGATCCATGTCTATTATGCTTGGACAACTTCATGGTACATTTTTAGAAATGTTTTTGGCTTTATGTTATGCATTTAGAAACTTGTCGTGTAATATTTTTAATAAATAGATCGCTATGTTTTGTCCTTTTGACTGGAATATTTTTAGCAGAATTGAACCTGCAATAGGCTATAATTATTTCAACATGAGATTGTATAGTTGTGTTTGTTGTAGCTATTTTCATGTTTTTCTGTCGAAGCAATCGCGGCGCATTCGGTTAGTGTCTCGGTTAGTGACTGTAGACATAATGAGATGTGGGTTCGATCCCGACAAGGGGGAAAGATTAGAAATAAATTATTTTAATTTCTCTTTTATTTAATATGTAATGTCTACATTTCGGTCAAAAAGTGTGTCTAGACACTAGAATTTCTTGCACTAATCTGTTATGCGTAAAAAAAACGTGAAGCTGCTTTTTATTCCGTTTACGAATGAGTCCATCTACGTTTAAAACCATATATCTCAATGATTTGAACAACGAAGATTCATTCTCTCGAAATTTATATGGAAGGAAGTTGTAATTTGATCCGTTTGATTAAGGGCTATAAACAAAACCCAAAAACCAAGTTGTATATTATAAACACACACAGTGTTTTAAAAATCAGTATGGTTTCAATCAATACGTGTAATTTTAATAATTGCGTTGTAAGTGGTAGGTACGAACAGCACTCGGCAGTTGTGATAGAACGTAATGACCATAGCAATAAAGTTTATACAAGGCTCGGTGCAATGGCTATGCTATGAGATCTATTACGGTAGATATTTCCACTGTAGTTTATTTTCAGTATTAATGCGTACTGGTCAACGACACCAGTTGTCAACGTTAATTGTACTCTAACTAAACAATACATTGTACGCTTGGACTGCAACTATTTTGTATATTATTTTATCTCAATGTTTTCAATTTTATGAATTTTTCATTTACTATAAATATAGATGGTATATTTTTATTATACTGTTTTTAATTTCAACATTTTTAGGTGTAGTTCTATCATTTTCATTGCAGTGATACTATATGTATCTAATAGACGTACCATATAGATTATTTTTATATAGATAACCCTTATGTTTCATCATTATGTTTATCAAAATAATCATAGATCTTACTATAGTTAGTGTTGATGCAGGAAATAAAGTATTGGACATCTTACATTATTGTTGTTATATTGGATCTAAGTGCACATTACATAGGTCGCCGTTGCGTGTGGGAGTACAGCATAATTTACTATATCCGTTGTTAGGAAGGGTATAATGGTGGTGGTCACTCCGCCGTGACGCTCCAGCACAGTCCGTATGATGTCGTGCGATGGTTAACGCTTAAATAAAAAAGTGCAGTGAAATTACTAACAATTGGTTTTATTTGACAGTTTTAATTGTTATTAAAGGCAATATTTTAAAGAATAAATGACCTTTAGGTACTGTTATTTCAAATTATAATTATATATTAAGTTATAATTATACATTTACTTGACGTGTACTAAAAGACAAAAAGTCGTCATAGTGTTTGAAGGGTTTTATAAGAACTGTAATAATATCAAAGTGAAGTGAGATATTTTTGTGAAAATTTCGCCAACAAATGTGATACAATGTTAATAACAAAGTATACGGCGATACTACTAGAAAGCGCTAGAAATGTGGAATCTAGAAACGCTGCTAGACCTGGGAGAGGTGTTGCTGACGCCGACTGGTCTTCATCATTGGATAGTACTCCACGTCGCCGTCGACAGTGGAGACGACGACACACAACTCACAGGTTCGTATTACTTGGTACAGTTAAAAAGTACTTAAAATATGAAATTTATTTGATATTTGAATAGTAACAAATTAAAGTGAAATAATACATTGTAAAAATATTACAAAGGAGGCCGTAAGCGTCTATTTATAAATTTTTGCTTTTGTTTGTTAAAGTTAAAACAAGAACAAAACTTTATTTAATGTATTAAATTGCTTTCTTGTGATAATTTCCGTATATTTGATTACATAATTTTCCATATATAAGGGCTACATGTACTATTGCAACATATGAGACATAATTGGTAATAGCGTATATTATATTGCGATATCTAATTTGCTAAACCGCTGAGATCGTGACCGCAGCAGGTGTGACTGTCGAAATTAACAAATCGATTGCAGTGTTTTCCACTGACGACGAGATAAATGTTCGACATATGATTAGCTTGTGCTATTTAATGTATGCCATAGCAAATCAAGTTTGATTTATCTATATCTGAAGGTTAATTTCAAGTTTTAAAACCACAATAAATATAATGAAAGTATACAATTCTTACAACGTCAACTTATTTTTAAAGTAAGCGCATGAATACAAAGTGTAGCATAAAAATTATACAAATTTTGATGAAACCATTAATAAATACTGACAAAGTGCAACTAGTGAGGGAAAGTAAACTGAATTTTTAAGCATTGACACAGTTTTTAATGGAATTGTCGACTGTAAACGATTTAACGACATGCTTTCGTATAACTGAGCTTTGATAAACAAAGCGACTGGCAAACATACATAACCATTAAAGCAACCTCACAGTAAACGTTTTTCTATTGTCTTCTTACGAGCATTTGAATGTACATTAGACATTCATTGAATGCATCGATGCAGTATTAAGGAGCAGTAAGCAACGTCGAGACATGTACGAGGAGCGCATTTTTATTGATATCAATTGTTAGGTTTACTTGATAAAGAAAATTTACATTCCAGTGAGTGTAAGCTTCTAAGATTGATTGTAGAAGAGCTAATCTGTTTGTTTAAAAACTAGGTTAGCCTCAAACAAAATCTATTTTGAAACTGAGAACGACTAAATTAACTTATATAAAGTTATTTAAAATCGTGTTGCTAAAAATAAATATTTTTGTCGTATGCACTATTTATACGTTATCTTTTATTATTCATCGTTTCCATGCTGTGGTTACTCATACAGTAGTATTGATGATAACTAGAAGCGTCTATATTTTGTTATGAATCGTTGGATCGATATTTTATATAGTTCATGCTACTGGTAGGCACTATTTTTATTTATGTTGAAAAGTAATGAAAATTCAAAGGTCCAAGGTCATAGTGGCGCAGTGGGACAGTGTCTGCTTGTAAACGCGAGTGGTTGTGGGTTCCATTTCCACTAGGGAAAATTATTATATTTAAATTGTTTTCATTTCTTCGCTCTGGTAAGATAAAGCGTGGCGTTGAGTTCCGCCACTTAACACGCAACTTCTTGAATTCGGACGAAACCGAGGATTAGAGTGTCTTGGCACTAGGCTCTCTTTGACTGCCTGCTATGCAGAAACCATATGAAGTTACAAAAAAGGAAAGATAAAAAGCACGACGTTGGGGTTTGCCACTCAACAACAACAACGTAATGTCTTACAAATGTGCGGAAAGTAGAGAACGGAGTGTATTAGCCCTCTACGTACCCTTTACGTATGCGGAAAACGTTAACTAAAACATATTATAAACATTTTTTAACATAAATAATAATTATAATATTATAATCATATATAAGCATACTATTTTTTTTTAAATTAAGCTTTTAAATTTGCTAATGGGAAAACCGTGTTTGCAGCTACAGCAATGACTTCGTAATTATAACCCATATGAGTAATTCTGGCTAAGAATTAAATAATATTATGGCACGGCAAATATATATTTTTTATTGAAAAAAAAGAATTCTTTTTACTTAATTAAATTTATTTAGTTAAATACAAAAATTGAGATAAATATTTATTATTATCATATATTTCTGGATATGGTTTAGATAATCTTTGTTGGAATACAAGAACATTTTATTTGAAAATGTCAGATTTGAAATATACTAAGATTTACAGCTCAGTTTAATTTTTCAATGTAAAATTAGTGTCTTTTGTTGAACTTTGTCTGAAATCTTGTTAAAATCTTTTAATATGATCTGATAATCTAATTTTACGATATGTGCAATACGTTATATTAATATTTAAATTACTTAAAGTAAAAAAAAAGATTTATTTCTATTTTTAAATAAAAGATATACATGATATATTGGTACTTATTAAGACAAACAGTATCTATATGTAAAATATTTTAGCTTTACATTTTTTCTAAAAGTCAGTAATAATGACTAGTCATTAATTTATCTACAAATCATACATAGTTCATTAAACCTATTATCACTCAATCTAGATTGTTATCATTGCAGTGGCATCAGCATTCCATAACGGCCTTGAGTATATTACACAATAAGCGTATTTGTTCACATTTTTTTAATTCTCTTTTAAAAAAAAGGATAATACGTGCCGATATATCTATTAGGTAGAATTTATGCAATTAGATACGATTTTTTTGTCTGAAAGTAAGCTTTTATTTTAACTAAAGTCCCGTTGACGCGTTAATAACGCGTTGTCTTTAGCAATATATATGTTAATTTATATAAACAGGGGTTTCCCTGGTAGTGTGTGTAACATTTATTTTATTAATTTAATATACTTTTTATGCATTATTAAAAAAATATATTAGCATTCTGCACTCCTTCTGTATATCAACTATAAGTGTGCCAAGTTTCATGCTCCTCCGTCCGCGTAATTTTCGTAAAAAGCTACAGACTTGGTACAAACTTTTTGCTTCACGTATTTATAAATATATAGATAGAAAATAATGTTAAAACGAAGATATATATAGGGTGTCCCAAAATTAACGCAAGATTTGAATTAAATAGAAAATGCCATTTTTAGTCTTTTAATAGCGAATGAATAATGAATATAATAGCAAATGGCGGCAAAGTCAAATCTTGCGTTAATTTTGGGACAACCTTTATAAATAAATATTAATTATATATTGCACATTAAAAAATTATATTAGTGACATGTAAATTTATGGAAAATGGATATTCAAGTAAATAATCAATAGGCAATATCACTTTCTATTCTTGCCTATTGAGTTCCAATACATTTACTAACTAACCTCGGCGAAGGCACACGTATAAGGTTAACGAGGAAGTCCGAGATAAGCATAATTAACCATTGTGCGGAACCTCGCGATAAATTTGTGTTAGACTCGACGTCACTAACCACCATTCTAAGGAGATTAAATTCTCTTTGAAAATAATTGCTTATTACTTTTGTAAACGAAGATTTGTTGTTGTTAGATTAATATTAAACAATTCAGAGATTATCTATATATTAATACGTGAAGAGAAAAAGTTTGGAACCTTTTTTACGAAAATTACGCGGATGGAGGAGCATGAAACTTGGCACATTTATAGTTTATATAGCGAAGGAGTGCAGAGCAGAGCAGAACAGTACCTGTTTAAAATAATACACAAAAAAATAAAAAAAATAATAAAATAAATGTTACACACACTACCGTGCTTTGACATCTATGTTGATATAAAGTGACATATACATACGTTGCTAGGCGCGTTATTAACGCTTCAACGGGAACACTAGTATTATATAATCATTATAAAGAGAATCAAAATTAAAATTGAGAATAGCATCCAGTATTTTATATTCTTATCTCTCTATTGTCTCTATCCTTGTGATATATAAAACTGTGAAAATGCAAATTTTATTATTTTTGAGTATATATAAATTATATGAAACCTCAAAAAATTATTAATTTTTAACAAATTGATTAACTAATCTTAATTAAAAGAAATTGATCATTAATCGTTTCTTAATAATAAATTAATCAAGTTTTGATAATAATTGGAATAATGAAAAGTTTTGTCCAGAGTATTCTAATGAGAACTGCGGTGTTTATATAGTGTAAGTTTACCCGCACTGTGTTAAAACTATCCAACTACACGCTTAAACTGTTTTGAGGATCGGCCCGAAACAATTTAACTTACTAAACTTTGACCGGATATAAATATACATTTAAATTATAAGGAATCTTATATTTTTAATTTTTCACTGGGTGAACCAATTTTGATGATCCTTTTTAATGTGATAGCTGCTTCTGATGTGGTCCGAAATAATTGTACGTTTAGAGCATTTTCTTAAAAGTCGGTTTTCTTTATATGTTTAAATAGAAATGATTGGTACTATAATGTATGAATAAATAAAAATACTTTATATACAATCTAAAAGTTATAGTAATATAGAACCGATAGAGAAAGTTATCGATTAACACGTTACTGAAGCCGTGCTGTAGATTTTTTGTAAAAACTTTTACAGACACTGTAAGCTTATGTGTTCCTATAATGTTTTCATTTCATATACGAGGTGTGTTCAAAAAGTAAGGTGACTTTGTATTTTTAAGAATTTTTTTTTTCACTTATAACCTTTACGCCTCTCCCAACCAAACAAAAAATGCTATACACTTGAAACTTGGTACAGATGTTCGGAAAGAGTGTACCAACATAACAAAATAAAAAAATCGATAATCGAAAGTACGTTGCCCGCCAAATTTGAAAAGTCACCTTACTTTTTGAACACACCTCGTACACTCCCTAGAAATTTTAACAATCTATATTAACAATATACTAATTATTCTCAATATTACTGAAACTTTTAATGTCTATTTTTAAACATAATAACATTATATCTCTATAAATTATAGCAATTATAAATAAGCTACACAGTTTGTTTTTTATTTGTCATAATTATGACACTTTAACCATGACTCACGTAATCGATACAAATGTAATAAAGTGGTCGAAATATGGAACACACGTGTCTACATGCTTGTCTTGTGATTGAACTTTATAAATAATTCAATTCAATTTATTTTTTACTAACCAATACTTGTTATTTTTGATTTATTTTACTTCATTGTTTTATAACATTTTACTATATTGACTGTAAACGTAATGGTTACAGGTTCGATGCCCATTCGAGTGAATGATTAATATTTAAATTATAATCATTTACTCCCTCTGGTACCTAAACCAAATCGCGGCGTTGAGTTACGCCAGTCAATAATTTAATATTTACTTTATGACTAACGACAAAGGTAACACATAAAGCAGAATATATGTTACTTTGAATAAAAGTGTAAGTAATGACCAACAAATAATAATCTTACATGTTACCGATTTCAGATACCAGTTATTCAGTTAAAAATAGCTCTTATTTGTATAGTTCCAAGATTTCAGGACCTGTTCCTATAAGTATCGAGTTCAGTCACGCCACTTCGAAATTATGATCAAACTTTGTTTATAGGTTGGAAAAAGTGCGTTATACGAGATTGGTGTAACACGTAAGTCTTTGTTGTGTATCGTATCGTAGTATCTTTTATTTACTATGATAATTACTGAGGAAATAAAATTGCTTTTTTAATGGTCATTGTTAGTATATTTCGGGTCACCATTCGGTTCACTATACGAGTATATTTTTGAAGGATTAATTCTATTCATAATCTTACTGTAAATAAAAAATAGTAACATTACAACAGTTGTAAGAATGATAGAAACGTATAGTTCAGTACATTTTACATATAACAAGATGTAGTCAATAGGTTTGTTTTAATATTTGCACAACAAAAGCTAAAGTTGAGAACTCTAGGGAGCTTTGTCTAAATAAGCTGAGGGAATTGAAACTGCTTGTATGTAGTGCTAGAGCAAATAGTTATCAATAAGATAGAAGTATGATGTAAAGTATACGTAAACCATATACATAGATAACAATGAGAGAATGATTCTTCGGGTTAAGAAACATTTATAGAAACATTTAAAAAACATAGCAGGATTTGAACCCGTTCTTCGAAACTATTTAAGCTAGTTATTTCGTCAATTAAGCTATACGTTCTTATCGAAATGCGTTGAAATTCATATACACTTATTGCAATAATTTTTATTAAGCAGCTAGCACTTGGCTAAGCTAAGCACTTGTTATCAGAAAGGTTAAGGTTTCTCTTATTAGCCTTATATATGTAACTAGTGGTTAACGAACCAAGCACCGTACACTTATTAGTAGGTATATTTTATTTATATATTCTTACATATATTTACATATAACATATGAGTCATATTATTATTGTTTTGTATCAGTATGTATAATATTATAAATTCTATAGCGGGAGATCCCAACCTCGTAACTGCTTAAGCTATGCGAGTATCTATATATTATGGCTTTCATTTCGCGTGCATTCAAACCAAAATCGCTTATGAGATGCATAGTGGCATGTGCAAGAGGTATTTATATTACTGAAAGGAATTCTACGTATTTTGCAATAATTTCACTGACTCTTATAAAGGTGTAGTTAGTATATCACATAGTTTTAACCGACTTTAAAAAGAAGATGGTTATCAAATCTACGGTTATTTTTATGTGTGTTATCGCATAATTTTTTACTGAGTAAAATAATTTTGATTTTTCATTTTTTTATATGATAGCTAGTTTAAGATCTGACTGAGTTTTGAGTTTTTGTTAAAATAATTTGCTTATACATCAATTTTATGCTTAGTGCGTAAAAGTATCAATTTATTAAGTATATTAAGGCTTTTAGTTTTAATTTAGTTGCTTCTTAATATTTATAAAATATTGGAATTAAAATTTTATACCAATTAATTGAAATGTTATTGTTATTTCTTTGTCTTTAATGTAAATTAAAAATATTTCTATTTTCAGTAACATTACTTTTATTTTCTTTGTAAATTTAAATATATATTAATATTGTTATTTACATAGTGATACGTGAATTCTAATATCTTTAGGCAACACAAAAAAAACAAGAGACGCTAAAAAATAAAGAAGAGCTTTAAAGACTTACAATGCAGTGGCGTCTGCCAACTTAAAAGTTTACTTTATCCCTCTATTTGTATTTCACTAAATTGAATTATTCGAACTTGCCTTGTTTTCCGAGGTCTGCGTTGTATAAACAGTAGTTCAGATTCAGGCGGCGCAGCTGACAGGACATGGCGCAAGTAGCACCCACGCGGTATGATCACCACGCTCTGATGAAATATTTGATACTTTGTTAGTGTTAAATGTTTATTATTTATTATAAATGTTATATTGTGGACTATTTTTATGGAATTATTTAGAATTGGAAATAAATGGCAAATATAAAATAATTATATCGGAAAGTTATATAACATTTTAGCGGGTAGCAGTTTTGAATCCTTTTATCTTTTGGATCATAGACCATATAACTAGCTATTTGCGCTTTATACATCCACATACCGTAACTGCAAATTTTATTATTATAAAATGTTTATGAATATAAATAATACTTTACAATGTAAAGAAATTAAGAAGGTAACTAGCATACCTTCTCTCCGAATGATCAGAAAGATATTTGCGTATCAAAACTTTATAAAAATTCAAGAGGCAAAATTTTCTTAAACTCAAAAAATCTCAATAATTGACTATCGAAACTCAACATACCGTGGTATATTTGCAACAGTAATATTACTCAATACTTATTATGTAAAGATATGCATTAATAAGCGTAGATATTATTTTTTTATTATGCAATCAGAATAACATATTCAATGCATATTCATTTTAAATACGCTAGCTTATAAAAGCTCTCAGCGTAATTGTGAAGCTAAGTTTTTCGCTAGACTTAACAAATAAAATACCCAAGTAGAATTACAGTTAATGAACAGAAATATATTTATTGCATACTTTACTTATACTTGCTATTGTACAAAATGCTAAATTTTGTAATACATTCTAAAATGATCGATTTTTATATGTTATTAAGGTGGTGGTCCAGATGAAATACAAAAAAATATTTTAAAATACAAGGTTACATTTTACCACAACCAAACACATCATATGAAAGAATTACATAGTTAAATGAAACCACCATTGCAGTAGGACAGTCGTTAGAGTTTTATGACTACTTTTATTAACTTGACCAAATGGCACTTAAATTATAATCAGGATTGATCAACGTGTTGTGCAACATTAAGACGACCTCTTTTCTCTGGAATGAATTATGTACATTGTATGTACATCATATAAATCATTTTTCCCTGTGAGAGGACGGGGTTAGAATACAATTCCTCTCCGCCGCTGGGTAGCGTCCCGTAAGAATGGTTTACCAGTAGTTTAGTTTGGTGGTAGGAGGTTCATCCTCCGACTGGATCACGACCACTATCATGTCAAAGATGAACCGCCAAATATCTAATGATGTGTTCCGGCTCGATGACATGTAAGCCAGGTTTTCCCTATTCCCACCCATCCTTTCCCCAGAATATGGTGGTCTCGATGGCGACCATTACATGATTTCCCCCCGCTCCCAACTGAATACTGTACTGGTTGGCAACGCATTTACAATACTTCTGGTGATGTAGATATCCTTGGGCGAAGGTAATTTGCCATCAGGTGGTCTTTCTTCTCGTTTGCCATCCTTTATCTATAAAAAAAAACAAAGGATCTGGAAAATATCACTAGAGATAGAGTAAACTTTGTCATCACTTTAGAATTTACGCAATAGTAAACCAAATAAAATAATATACGAGAAAAGGCAAAAAGGAAAAAATATTTGGATTCCGTATTTATGTTTTTAATTGAATATCTTCGGTAAGTTTTAAAGGGCTGTCTGTATAGATTATACCAGCTTCAAGTTGCATATAAACTATACATAGATCTCACACATATGATTTACAGCTGGTCTTACGTTAAAAACTTGATTTCTAAATAAAATTGATAGATTTTAATAGTTTTAATTCAAGCTATTATTATTGGATAAGAAAATAACATGAAATTGGTTATGACTAACGGTTCTGTGAAGTTCATGTACAAGTCTATGATCGTTTTGTAGCTCAATAACGTACCTACTAAGTCTATCCTATCGTACTATTTTTTTTTAATTTAATGTGAACATAGCATCATGTTCTCTACAGTTTACCGTTATCTATGTAACTGTGTAAAAAATATGGTATACAATACAAAATAAATTTGATTTATTTTGTATTTTGATTTCTTATGATGTGTTCCGGTTCGATGGCATGTAAGCCAGGTTTTCCCCTCTCCCGCCTATCCTTTCCCCAAAATGTGGTGGTTCCGATAGCGGACTACTACATTGTCCTCCCCTTCCATCTATATCCTATAGGTTGGCAACGCATACAACATCTCTGGTGTTGTAGAGGTTCATGGGCGAAGGTAACCACTTACTATCAGGTGGTCCTTCTGCTCGTTTGCCATCCTTTATCCATAAAAAAAAAAAAAAATTGATAATATGAAAGAAATTAAAATTATTAGCTAACATACCTACCTTACTTCACGCTTTATCACTAGCGTTGTAGTCAGAGAGAAAATTATTAAATAAAGTAAATTATATTTTCATGCTGTGTTATAAACATATATCATTAATAATATTTTCGTTTTATATTCGTATTAGATGTTTCGTACTCTATGAGTACAGCGACCTATTACCCACCTTACGTCACTCTTCATGCCTCGACATACAATATAAAATGAATAATGAACCAATGTCTGAATTGCACAAGCAATTTATCTTTAATTCGAAAATTCAAGTGGAGCTTTAAGGAAAATTACAAACATTATGATTTTATTTTAAAGAAGGAGGCTCGTTAGCTTTTATTTAGATAAAAACTACTCGGTAATATTTAAATATAATAAGGAATTAAAATAATATGATTATACAATATTAAATTAAGTTTGAAATATATGATATAAACGATGAACATTCAAAATATGAAACATTTATAAATATTAAATCCTTACTAATATTATAAATGCGAAAGTAAGTCTGTCTGTCTGTCTGTTACGTTTTCACGCCTAAACCACTAAACCGATTTTGATGAAATTCGGTATGAAGTTAGAACGGAACTTAGGAAAGGACATAGGATATTTTTTATCGCGAAAAAATTTTGTCAAATAGCCTTGGGAAAGACTATAGGCTACTCCTTACACGTCGCGCGATATAACCGTATTCCACGCGGGCGAAGCCGCGGGCGGAAAGCTATATTATACATAAACATTTTAAAGATGTCTGCATAACTTGTATATATGTAAATATTTATTATTAAAAGTAATCTAAGTACTGAGTTTAGCTTTTTTTTTAAATAATTGTAGATAAAGGTGTATTTATATATAAATACGTGAAGCAAAATCTTTGGATCCTTTTTACGAAAATTACGTGGACGGAGGAGCATGAAACTTGGCACACCTATAGTTTATAAGGAGAAGGAGTGCAGAATGCTAACATTTTTTCAAAATAATGCATTGAAAGTATATTAAATTAATAAAATAAATGTTACACACTACCATGGTTTGACATTCACGTTTATATAGAGTGACATATACATTGTTTTTACAACGCGTTGTTAACGCGTCAACGGGGACACTAGTATAGATAGTTACATATAGATAGTTAGTGAGATATATGCTATAATTTTGTTATACTACTTCACAGACAATTGTAACAGGACGCGGACAATGAATATATTAAAAACTTCACCTGAGGATTCATTTGTTGTTTGGTATCACATACTAACACCGCATAGTAACTTCAATATAAAATCATATAACTACAAAAATAACAATTTTTTTATAAATATTCTGAAGTAAATATTTTATTTACACATAACACAATACAGACAATTCGAATGCCACAAAACAAAATCAGCAAAAAACATTTTTCTTAAAGCAGTTCTTAAAGATCATTACATATATGTTTGTAAGCAGAAGAGTAGCATTAAATAAATACAATCTGGAATATAGCTTGGCAATTGTAAGTAAACTCACTCGTTCAGTTTAAATACTCTCTCATTAGCGGCCACTTGTCATCTCAAGCTCATAATGTACGCCCGTCAATTAGTCTTCAGCACGTGTTAAGACGTGGCATAAGTATTCCGTAATGTTTTTACGTTTCCGTTACGATATCGTTGTAACTTTCGTCTGAAAAAAAGTGTGTTAAATTTAATTTACGCAGATATTAATCCTTACCGTACAAGAAACCGTTGATACCTAAACAGTATCCATGTTCTTCGTTCTTTTACGAAATGAAAAAGAAAAAATATGAAACTAGTAAGCCATAAGATATTCGTACTTAAATATTTGATTAACTTATTATTTTATTTATATTTAGTTTGTCCTAATCATATTAAAATAGACGTAGTATTTTTGGTAAAATTTTAGTCTCAGAATCAGGCTCCCGAATACGTAGGAAAAAAATTACTCGTTAAGTCAGGTGTTCTCAGACGTCCAAGTTCGGCCAATTATAAACAAGAAATTTACGGAGCTTTTTACATACTTTGCCTCTTGAAGTTACTCAAAAGTACAGCAGACATAAATTTTGGTTTCTATATTTATAAGGCGGAATAAGACGTGAATGAATGTTCTCTAAAAGATCTCTAGAATTCTAGAAACATATCATAAAACCAAAAAATATATGTATGAACATGGTAACGATGGTCATAAACATTTTTGGTCCCTTTTAGTATGGTTCGTGTCCAAAGATAAACAGATAATCGGGAAGTGATTTGTATTATATTGCTGACGTGCAAATGGATAATGTTTAACTGCCCGAGCTTTGATTTTGTGTTTTAGTGTGTTTGATTGTTTGATCGCCATTCGAGACACTGAATATATTCAAGATATTATTTTATCCGTTCTGGCAAGACAAGATGTGTCTTAACAATAGGTTCTTTCTGTCTAATATACTATGTGCACGTAAAAATCTTAAGCTTTATATTCTCTATATTCATTCATTTAAAATCAATAGAAACTTGTCTATACCAAACATTTTATGCCAATCTAACGACGACGGGTGATTGTGCTCAATCAAAACCAATTTGGTAAGAATCTGGGTCGTGAATCGTGATTTATCTCTGAGGCTTGCTAAGTGCGGCCTTGAAATTAATTGAAAATGAAGTTGTTTTATCGATGATAAGCTTAAAGCTGAGAGCTGATGAAGTGTCAGATAACATTAAACAAATTTCAAATATATTATTTTTTATGACATAAAATTTTTTGACGAATTTGGTAAGCAAGACTTCGAAAGTGTACCAATCTCTGTTTAACGTGATACAAATTGAAACAAATTATTAGTAAATACATTTGTATAAGTATGTTTTTTGAACATAATACGATATATGAGTTACTAACTTTTAAAACAAGTTATGCCATAACGCAATGATTCGATATAATTTTATTTTAAGCAACTTCGTTCTGCAGTTCCAATTTCCTTCATTTTTGGTACCCATATTTCAAGTTTGTATTTGTAAATTTTATAACATCATCTTAAAAGTATTTGATTTTTTTTATATTAATGTTTATTTTCTACGTTTATCAACGCCACTACGTACCTATAATACCTAAGTATAAGATCTCGAGGCCATACGTTCTTCCACAAATATTTGTTTCAATTAGGCTCTTCAAAGATCTTTCCCCTCTTTCCTTCAAATAAATGCTGATCGTTCTATCAACAATGACATCCATTACAGACATATTGTATGTAACTTCTCTTATATGCTTTATTTTTTATGTATTTGTCAAAGCTCTTGTAATATGAAAGGATAATCGTAGACGATGATTATGAAAGAAATTAAAAAACTTTAAAATTGTTAAAGAATATTTTCAGAGTAATGTGCTTTTATAAATCAAATAATAAATTGGATGCTAATTACGAATTATTTTATTAATCAACTGTTTCGTAGATTCGTATCCTATATAAAAATCAACACTTTTACAATAAGAATATCATACTATTGATAATGATGGAAGATTTTTTATCATTATAATGTTCAGTAAAAAAAAAAAGATTGCAATATTTTTATGTATAGAATAGTCGAGAAAAGCTAGACGGGATTACTACAAGTCAGTAGCGAATGCAAGTAGATACCTATACATATAGATTTTAAACTATACAAAAAGACTGACAATAGTTTTTAATCTTGAGATTTTCTCTGACAAATATGTTCTAACAATAGTCGCAGTGACGGAAAGAGAAAAATTAATATTTCACTCGGCTTTCGTACTTTGCACCATTATTATTTTTTCCGTCTGCAAGTTCCTCTTGACCCGTGACCAGCCTACGACGGCTTTAATTAAAGACTTTAATGACTTAGAGACGATTTTTCTTAAACGACTTCGTTTTAACCGGTTAACTGGATTACAAAATGTCTGGAAAGTTTGGTGAGATGACGTTTCTTTATCTTAATTGGTCCTTGTATTTTTATATTGTAATAATTTGACTGTTATGGACTTAAGCCATACTTGTATGACGTACAATTTTTGTAGACTAGGTATTATTTGACATTTGACTTTATTTATTCTATGCTCTATGTATATGTTTTGGGTTCGAACCGTCATAATTAAAGAACTGAACTGAACTGAACTATGTATTGTGCCAGCCGTAATCCTCCAGCAGTTACAATTAGATCTATATATAAATAGATATTAGATTGATTATACCTAGTCAATAAGTGTTTATTATATAAACTTACATAGATAACGTAGTACTTTATAATTAATTAAGAAGTGTAGGCGAATACTGTAGGCGATATTGTAAGATGGATTCGCACTAGAATTAATCATTTTAATTTAAAATACATTTGTTTTTAAATTAAACAATCTCTAGAATTTCTACTCTTAGTTACTTCTCTATTCTACTATAATATGCCTATAATATAAATTCAATATAAATATAAATACTGTGATAAAAGTGCTATTTAATTTGAGCTTTATGTGTAGACTTTTACATTTACCACTCGTTTTCTCAGTAGACGCCTAGCTATACTTATGGCACATGTACGTTGCGACAGCTTGCTATACACTGCGTCCAGGCGCTTGAAGTATTCAGTTGAAAATCGTTGTTATCTATCTACATCTTTTTGATATTCGTTAGGGTATTTACCTATTTAAGTTATAATATTAATCGTTTTATAAGAATTTATATATTAAGAGGAGCTTAACTGACGTTATCTTTTTCTTTTCAGGTAATGCAGATGTTACTTAGTAATATGAAAGGTATTGTATTTAAAATTTCATAATAATGACTAGATGTGGTATTTTGTTTATGATTAGTATATGTATTGATTAGTATGGTAGTGGGTTCTATTTTTTTTTACTTTCCAGTTGTACTTATTTTAATAAATATGTTAATCTCTATATTTCATTATAATATGCGTACTAATTTAGATGTTTAATCCATGTCGCGATATATACCCAAGTATAAAAAAAATATATATTAAAAGTAAACGAAATAAATTTGTATCTGTATGTCCCAAGTATATATATAAAATAAATGATTCGACTCAACAATGGAATGTTAAGCTATCATATTTAACGTAGTATGTAAAATAATCTGCCTACTTTTATAGTCTTTATTTTCTATAAGAATTTATATTGCACCAGTATGTGTGTATGACTACTTATTGCTCACGTTTATTATATACATTTTTAAAAAAAGTTAAATAAATAAAAATAATAAAATTGTCCTGTGAGGGGACGGGGTATAGAATACAATTCCCTTCCGCCGCTGGGTAGCGTCCCGTAAGAGTCGGATATCCCAGAAGCTTGGTGGTAGGAGGTTCGTCCTCTGTCTGGCTCGCGACCACTGTCATTTCAAAGACGAGCCGCCAAATATCTTATGGTGTGTTCCGGTTCGATGGCATGTAAGCCAGGTTTTACCCCTTTCCCAAAAATGTGGTGGTTCCGATAGCGGACTACTACATTGTCCTCCCCTTTCATCTGTATCCTCTAGGTTGGCAACGCATCTACAACATCTCTGGTGGTGTAAATGTTCATGGGCGAAGGTAACCACTTACCATCAGGTGGTCCTTCTGCTCGTTTGCCATTCGTTATCCATAAAAAAAATATAGTTTCTGTTTTAAATCAAAATAAATCTTGAACATAAATCAGTCAATCAGCATTTTTTTAAATTTTTATAAGGGATAAGATTTGTATCAAGATCTTGATTAGAAGAGTCACTATTGAACTATATATAACTAAGATATGACGTATAAATAATTAGTATACAATATTTTCTTCGTAATAATTATGCTAACTGCTAACTTTTTAAAAATATCTTTTTTACTGCAGTTCAAACTTAAAGTTGACACGCTAGACACGTACCTGTTAAACGCGAAACTGTCTAGAGAAAAGAACCGCAACACAATGTGGGAAATTCTAGTCATTCTATTTTATTCTGACAAAGACAGACAGGTTTTTTAAAAATAGTGGACTTTAGATATTTTGTTGTTTTATTACTTCTGTGCAGTGTTTGTACGATTTATTAATCTTATTTCTTATTATCCGGTTTGTAAACTTAATTGAAGGCTTAGAAATTATTATTTACTTTAAAAACCAATCGCCTTCTTTTATTAAAACCAAAGGGAAGAAATTTTGAGGGAAACAGAAGGAAACATTGTAATTGTAGAGACCTAACATGTTTACTGATTTCCATATCAATCATATCAATCTAGTACAAGTTATTGCTCACTTTATATACTTTGTGTGCTGGATAATAGGTCTCGACAACGATATTAGTTATTGTGTACATACGCTGACATAAATAATGTAATAATTTTAATAATCTTTTTAAGACAAGTAGATGAGAATACAACACTTCTTCTCTAGTTACCCATTTTTCGTATCCAGGTTATCCATATTCCGCTTGAATTTGATATATTGCTCATTTAGTGGCGGAACTCAATGCATAATATAAGGTACTAAGCCAACAAATACTGTATGGAGCTTCAACACAAACTTTATATAATATAAAAAGAATAAATAAAAGATTTAATTAATGTCTTTTGTCTGCCATTGGCTTAGTAGAATTTATAGTGGGAACCGCTAGAACAATCACTCTTTAGCGCATAGCTAATTGTCACTTTCTTTAGACGTATTCTTTTACCTTTTTAGATAAAGTTTCATGGAAGACTGATCGAATACTATGAAACAATTAGAATTTTTCCTCTCTGCGGTAAAACAAATGTGCAATTTAAATACAATTTGCGAAAATATCTTATATATAATAAATTGTGTTTAATTTTGATAGAGTTATAGATTATTCTTAGATAAACATAATTAATAATATTAGCTATTTTGATCATTTCTTTTATTCTTGTATGTGTAATATCTATTATTATTGTTGAAAATTAAGACCTCATGTTATTGATTGACCAAAAAAATTTAGTGAAATTAAATTATTGAAACTAATTGAATTAACCAGTAAAAACTGAATTAATCAGTAAAATATGAATGTAATCAGTAAAAACTGAATTAATCAGTAAAAAACTGAATTAATCAGTATTTTATCAAAAGTATTAAAAACTTCATACATTGAATTTTTCAAGCCTAATTTAAAAATACATTAAATTAAACATGTGATAATTGCTATGAAATTCGTCTACAGAAGTTAAATAATGATTACTAGGGTACTCTTATTACTGGAATGGTAAAATCAATGAAGTCCATTATCTACAGCAAAGACAGGGGAGGAATAGGTACTTACAAATAATTTACACTCCCTCTGTTTAATTGCAATCGTTAATCTATAACGAAATTAAATTTTAAATGGCTGTTAATTTTTAACAGATTCTTGTAACCCACAGGGACGAAAGTTATTTAGATTTTTGAGGTTAACAATTATAAATTTCTCATTCTTTACATAACTTTCTTTTATTCTGATCTTTTGAATTTTAAATTCTTTTTTGTTTTGAGGCCTTCATGGCGCAGTGAGTCTGACTGTCAAAGCAGTTACAGGATCGACTTTCACTTGAAAATAGAACGAAGTAGAACGATGTGCGTCGTTGAGATTCGCCACCCAACGTGTATGACATGAAATCAGACAGAAAGGGGAGAACGGAGTGCCTTTACACGAAGGTTATGATCACTGACTGTAGCTTTTTAAATGTACGCACTATTACTTTTAAGGTACACAGATACGAATATTATATCAGTAAAAAAATAAAGCAAATATCAGTAAACAAATAATCTCTATTATAAAACATAATTCGTTTAGTAATAATTTATTTAAATGTATTCCGAAACTTACATTGTTCATTTGAAGTTTATTTCAATCAAAACAAACCCTTTGACCGGAACAAATTCTTGACCGTGTAAATGAGCCCGGAACAGAACCGGACCCTTACGCTTAAAAGCAAATAAGTCTACCGAGTTTTGTTTGTCTAAAAACGTTAAATAGGCTAACCAAAGGGCAGTTTTAGAATTCCTTATTATTTTCTCATAGGAAAGTTATTTAACTTTCATATTGCTTTAAAATTTAAAATGTATTTATAAATGTAACCCACGCTACAAATACGTGCTTAATTTATACTGAAGGGTAGATTGAGTCCTTCGAAAAATGTAATATTTATGTAAAAATTATACCAATGTGAAAAATGATCTTTCAAGGACCAGAAAAATATTTGAGTACATATTGTTAAAAATTTACAATCATTGTAAAGGGAAAGTAAAACTATTTTTTCCTTAGCAAGCAAAATTTCTATTGTCTTTTATGACCATGAAAGTGCAGAAAACATTTTTTCCGTTAAATAAAATATAGTGTCATTTTTATAACACTGGAACTGGGTAACGATAGTTGTTGCAAAGTGGGCCAATTTTGTACAATTTATGAGACGGTTTGCTGCCCCCGTTTATGGTTTTATAACATATTTATCGCTTTATGACATAATGGGGGCAGTTTATGATAATTTCTGAGCGACATACATTTCAGGAAATTGCTGTGTAATTCAAATATAAAAGTGTCCGTCGTAAAAACACGCGGAGTATAATAAAAATAATTGCCTAAGAAATATGAAAAAAAGGATACATAACGCTTATTGTTGGGGAGTGTTCTCGCTCTTTAACTATATCTATATATACTGTAATATTAACATATCATATTATTAGTCGTAAAACATTAACATAATCTCATGACATATTTTACAGTAGATTATGTAAAAAGTTTTGCTTTTATGTTGCTTTTTTTTTTTTTATGGATAACGGATGGCAAACGAGCAGACGGACCACCTGATAGTAAGTGTTACCTTCGCCCATGAACATCTGCAACACCAGAGATGCTGTAGATGCGTTGCCGACCTAGAGGACACAGATGGAAGGGGAGGACAATGTAGTAGTCCGCTATCGGAACCACCACATTTTTAGGGAAAGGATGGGTGGGAAAGGGAAAGCCTGGCTTACATGCCATCGAACCGGAACACATCATAAGATATTTGGCGGCTCGTCTTTGGCATGATAGTGGTCGCGAGCCAGACGGAGGTCGAACCTCCTACCACCAAACAGTGTTGCAATATAGTACTATTATGTCACATACATAATTTGAGTAAATAAACATATTAATTTCACTGTTATTAAATGTTATAAGCTTCAACTTTTACATTTAATATATTGTAAGCCAAAGTGATATTTTATAATTAGAATTGGTAGTAAAATGGTTGGTTGGAATATGTTTTCCCATTGGCGATGTTATTTGCAGAACCTATGCAAATAAAAGCGAAAATGATATTACAACTGTAGAGGTAAATTATCTAGATTACTATATGAACTAAAATGGTGGTTAACCAAATATTAAACTATATTGAAACTCATTTAGTTTAGTTAAAAACAGTTTAAAAAAATCACACTACGCGTTTGGTATTTATATAATGCCTATTTCAATGTCAGCTTAATCGTGATCAAACTTCCAAGGCATTATATTCTTTTGTTTAAAAGCTACGAACACGCCGTGCCGTGTGATGGTATGATAATAATGAACATCAAACTACCCGTGTTTACTATGAATGGAATAACGAAGTAGTAGGAAACTTACTAACCATTTTTTCTTATTTTCTTGTAAAAGGTTATTCAAATATTTATTTATTTTTTTTTTTTTTTTAACTTTACGCTGTAACCAGCATATAGCAGGGTAGGCAGAGGGAACCAGAGAACCTAGTGTTAAGACACTCCATTCTCTTTCAACAATTCCGTTCCACACTTTCCGCCGAATTGAGGCATTGCGTGCTGAGTGGCGGTACTCAACGCCGCGCTTTGCCTTGCTACCAAAGCCAAGAAATGAAAATACTAAATTTTACATTTCCTGGAGTAGGATTCAAACCCACAACCTGTCGCGCTTACAGTCGCACGCTTGTGTTATATTAAAGTCATCTAAACTGCTATTATTTTATTTATTATGCTTGAAAAATCATTGGAAAAAGACAACATCTACAAAAAGAATTGTTCCCAGTTTCAAATTATACATCGGCACACAAAATGGATTTTTGATTTTCACTAACTATTGCCTAATAATCTCTATTATGCAGGTTCCCCACCTTAATTTCAAAAACATCTAATATTTAGTAATGAAACAATAATTACAGGACATTCAAAACTAAAACATACCCTATGTAATAACTTTTTATATATACAGCTAAAAAGCTTAAAGTTTTAACGGTAATAGTTAGATACTTACTGATTCTATAATGGTAGTACTAAATAAATAGCGTGTTAGCAACTCTTTTGTCTTTAAAATTGTTTTAAATTTTTAATATCTGTTTGTGTGTTGGTGCCAGACGATATCTTTTTAATTATGAATTCGTTGTGCGCTTTGTTCGCGTGGATATTTTATTTGTCCTCGGGGATCTATATTTTGCATTCGTAAAAAGAATGATTTAGTTTTTCGCATGATTGCGTTAAATTAAAACTGTAAAAGGATTTATTGAATTTCTTTAGTATTCTTTATTTTGAAACATTAGATAATTAATAATTATTTAAAAAAAAAACAGCTTCTCGCTTTATCCTGCACAGCAGTCTAGTTAGATAGGACATAGGGTCACTCATAGTGTCACACTCTGTTCACCACTTTCCGCCCGAATTCGAGACCATTGCGTATTAAGTAGCGGAACTCAACGCCGCGATTTGTTTTACTAGAGTGGAGAAATAAATACAAATTAAATACAGTTTTTCCTTTGATTGGGAATCAAACCCACAACCACAGTACAGTACAGTGTACAGTCAGGCACTGTCCCACTGCGCAACGATGGCTTCAATAATTATTTATAAAATAAAATTTAAAAAGGACAACGATAGAAAGTGGTATAATGTTCGCAATAATGATTATACATAGTCATTTGCAATATAACAGTATATGTATTGTATTTCTATTGTATAATAATATGGTGTATGATTTTTAGAATAATTTATTATTTCATATGATTCATAAGAAAGTGTGGGTCAACTGTCTGAGGAACGCCTCTATTGTACATTGTGACAATACGCTTTCATCACCTTCATGTGTCGGTGAAAGCTTAGATAGAAAATATAATTTAAATAAGCACACATAAAATAATTTATTGTAAGTAACATTAAAAGCTAGTTAAGCTTTATATTAAGCCTGAATAAATACGAATGCCCATAATTGTATAAACATGTTCGTTACTATATTAATAATAATAATAATAATTTCAATATACACTTGTCCCTAAAAAGCTTATCGGAAATGATATTACAACCAAATGTCATAATCACATTCGACCTTGCAAGTATACTCACGTGTTTTGTTTCATAGTTTGTATAACTAAAGTGATTAAGTAAATTATAAAAAAGAAATGAACATGGAAACGATGAATCTAAGTTCCGGACATGCGTATTCGAGTGGGAGATAGCCGACCGGTGGTGGGTGAACGTCAGTTGTTGCCCGGTCGCCGCACCGCGCGTCGCGTTGTTGCTTTACCGCTTTCGAAACAGTACACATATCAAATTTCACAACGAAAATTTGATATCGTCGTCGATTTTGTGCAAGTGAAAAAGTTCTTTTGGATCGGTAATATTGTTATTTTACCGCCAGTCAATTTGTTTTTGTGCTTTGTTTTTTTGTTATATTGTGTTTTTATTTTGCCAAGTGATTCTTTAACGTTTCTCGTTAAAGTAGTACGTTGAGCTTGGATTTTAGTTTTGCTAGTAAGTTTAATTGCTTTTTCTTAGATTTGTATAGTTTTTGATTTTACTGTTTTAATGTCTTTAATGATATCACCAAACACAATTGCTTTATCAAACCCGATAAGTCTTATCTTGTTTAAGCATTGGCCATGTGATTACTGAATATTGCACATATAACACCTATATTGTTAGGAAATTGTTTACCTTTTATGTTACCCAGTAGTTTGTTTCACAATCCTGTAAGTGAAGTACCGAGTTGATTTGAAACATTTTCTTATTTTGAAAAAGTTTACTTTTAAAAACTTTATAATCTTCGAGTTATTTAATGGATATATTCGCATAGACAACGTTAATGCTCTATTTTGTTCCTTTTTTTAAATATCCTCATCAAAACACTTCCATAAATTACTAACTATTTTATTGATCAACTTGTGACAAGGGACGGACTACTTTTTAAGCTATTCACATGAAATTCAAAAGACAAAGGAGGGATTTGAATTTGTGGTGAGGGGTCTTTGAAATTGATCGTATATTCCCCAGCCTCTGGTTTACCGAGCCCTTAGAACAGCGAGGTAGGCTTAATAAGTTACAAATTTGATTTGGTAGGTAAGGATTTGTGTTATCACATGCATATATTATTTGGCCTCCTGTTCTGACATTTATACGTATTCTTTATTTATTTAAGTATTTATTAACACATTTATATGATTATACAATTGTATTTTAAACAATTTCGATAGATCGAATTAAAAGCGCATAGCTGTTATATTTTTATTTTTATTGCACAGTATTTATTTTATATATTATATGCTTTCAAAATTGTAGTATAACAGATCTTTATTTTTTATTGAAAAAAAAAAAAAAAAAAAATATATATATATATATATATATATATATATATATATATAATATGTCATTATAATGATTAATAAATTAAATGATAAGTAAATTGTAGTGTAAAAAAACTTTTGCTTTAGAAATACTGTAACAAATTATTTTATGCGTTTGTATGTAATACGACATATCACTTTGCACTGTTCCAAAGAATTAGTAGGTATGAACATAATAAAATAGCAAAACCTAATAATAATTTTAATCAGCTGAAATTCAAAATAAGCGTCTTCCGTTACAATTTGAAATTATAGGCTTGGTTTTTTTGTATCAAAACTAGTTTGTAGAGGATTACGAATGGGGCACGCGTCAATTGTATTGTG
This sequence comes from Philaethria dido, assembly GCA_033558755.1. Taxonomy (NCBI): domain Eukaryota; kingdom Metazoa; phylum Arthropoda; class Insecta; order Lepidoptera; family Nymphalidae; genus Philaethria; species Philaethria dido. The sequence continues at coordinate 457,048 of JAKGSA010000157.1, forward strand.
CACAATATCGAAAGTATTCGGTTCACCATTTGAGCGATAATTCGGAACCGTAAAGGAAAAAAGACCCCTTTTTTGAACTATTGTTGCACCCACTGTATTTGGGTCGTTGACATTGGCCTTCCCCTGTCATATTTTGGATTTATGATATTTTACAACGTATTTTGTATTAACAATACTGATTCCTGATTTTAAATGGCGTATAAAAATATCTCCTTAATCCTTACTACAAATGCTTATCAACGTTTCGCGGGTGACCGGCACGTCCTTTACAGTATATTATTCGAACCATTATTTCGAGTTGGTGCCACTTCTAGCTTTCAACAAAATGAAATAATAATAAATAATAACTACACAAAGAAGAATGATGCTTTCATTCAATAATGAAATAAGAACTTAGTATTCCATTCTAACTTATTTTAATTTATTAATGCAACCCATTGTTCATTTTCTTAATAGATATTGGCAAAAACAATGCGGACAGAGAATGCATAAACCGTTAGACAGACGCGCACAAGATAGTTATTTTAGTTGCATTAAGTAGTGAGGGCAACAATCTTTAATAACTTACTGGTTACTAGTATTGCACAACCGGCCTAGTTTTTGCACGTGCTGTTAATAGTTTTGCAACAGGTATCGGACATTTTGTATAAGTTCTCAGATCATCGTTACTCATACTCTCTACTCTTAGAACATTTAGCTTCAATAGGAACTGAATAATTTAATAAAATAAATTTAAAAAATAATGAATTCTTTAAATTCATTATTAACAGGTTTTGGGCTTAACTTAATGATATGTTTAAGTTCTACTACTTGTAGTCGATTCTTCGCACAATCAGTAAACGGCACAGGTCTATCCCGAAGGGCGTTGCTCCGACCGCGATGGAATGCGTCTGATTGTGCTTACGAAATGCCATGACTCTATAATCAATAGCCTAGCTCTTCAATTAAAGCCCCATTTTGTTTACTATATTTATATGTACTTAATTATAATCAATAAGTCGTAAAACAATTAATTAAGCTATTAAATTTATGAAATATGAGTATCTACTCTCCTTAATTGCAATTCTGAGTCGTCTTCGTATCGGGTTCGTGGCTTTTTAATTGACATCGCGTATGTGGCGGAACATTCGCTAATGTGCACTGTTACAGCCGGCCCGGAAAACACAACGGTTCCATTGTTCTGACCATCTCCATATACTGCACACAGCGGTTAACTTCATAGCATCTACTTGAGACTCGATGAATCCAAATTCTGAGAACGACTGCTTCATCCAATTTTGGAGACCTATAATATTAATGAGTTGCCTGAGTTTTGGCAGTGAATTACTGTTATTTTTTAATTTTATATATGTTTTAAATGGTAAATGGTCAGTTCGAAACTATATATTTATAATGTTATACTAAAATGATAACTAATGTTACACATTTTTATGTTTCTGTTTTAAGCCATAAAGTTTGTCAAACTTTATTTAATAATTTGTTTTTTGTTATAAAATATCAATTGGGTTAATTAAAAAGGTTTAATGCACTGCTGTTTTAGATTCAGCTGTATTGATAGAAATAGATACTTAACTGATTCTATAATAGCATTTACTACATACAATATGATATTTAAATACTCATTTGCTATATATTTTACATCGTTATTTTAAAATACGAAAAATAATGTTGTAATAATAAATCAGAATTAAATAAAAATAAATTTTAGTTAATATTGCAAATAATTTACCTTCTAATGGGCAATTGATCTTTCCCATCAATCATCAATATCTATTCGCAACATCATCAATCTCACTATCGTTCCTGTCGCCCGCATCTGATCCAATGTAATTTACGTAACAGCTACTTGAAAAAGCTTAAATTGATAAAATCTCTTGCTATGTATTAATTCGTACTTTATTCGTACCTTATTCCTTCAATATCTATTATAATATTATCAATAATTTAGCAAAAGTTTAAGTACTGTTTTACAATCCACCTTTAAAACTGATAAGAAATACTTCTGAAAGTTTATGGAAGCCGTGTATCTTGTAAATGACCCAATAAACCAACTTTACGACGTAACTGGTATCAATAATAGAAATATCGGACAAGATTCGGATGTTCAGAGACATATTGTGGCTTTTGCCTTCTTGTCTGAAGCGCGTCTTGAATACAAATGAACTCTCCTAGTCCCTCATTTAATATTCTACACTTAGGTAAAGTGTTTTTCTGCTGCTATATAGTTGTCAGAATGGTGTAATATCAAGTGGCTTATTTCTCCTGAATATTAAATTAGTTTCGCAATTTATTTGATTTGTGTTTCCTAGGCACAAAAATTTGTCATGTTTAATATTCTATATGAAAAATCGTTTTTTATAACGTACTACATTATTTTACTTAATAATTTTAGAATGTTGTAAAATTGTATAATTTCTTGCCAATAATATTTAAATAAGAATTCTCTAAAATATATATTATAATTAAAACTAGAAAAATATTTCGAATTTCGGATTATATAATAACCATCATGGCGCAGTTGTATCTGATGGGCTGAATGCGATGGTTTAGGTTAGATTACGATATCTTAAAAAGGTGAAGAAAATATAAAGGATTAAAGATGGAAAGATGATTTATAAGCTCTTATTAGTTAACAAAATCTAGGGGTATTACTCGTTTATGGTATATATGTTTTGTATAATTATTTAAATTTTAAGATTAATACTTATATCCGTTTCTAACTTCTAAAATCATATAATTAATAAAAAAGAAACATTTTATTTACTGAACCCTACGATTTTTTCTGGACACGCAATAAAAAGGATATTGTGTAAGGCACCTGCTTGCATAAATCGATCGGCAGATGTTTGAGAATGCATTTTTTGTATTTGACTTAAAACACCTTTAAATTTCGAATATTAACAAGTTTTTTGCAGAAAGATTTAACAATCTTTAATGTTGCGTTACTTAGTGGTGAGTTATAATAATTGCTAAATATATAATATAGATATTGGTACGTCTTAAAAATTACTTGAATAAGCTATAACACGTTTGCAAATTGTAAAATATATTCTTTAACAATATTATTGTATTTGCAAATCTACTAGTTACTTAATTTAAAATGGAGAGCTCCTTTCCTTCAACTTACCGCTGTTTTCTTACTGTTATGTCACAAAATACGGGGCATAAAAAATGCTGTTAAAATAATTATTCATTAAAATCACGTTCCATAGTTAGAACTTAATTCAAGCCATGTCTAATTATAATATGCAGACTCAGCAGCTCAGCTAGTGGTCGAGTATATGCTCTTTCGCCTCTTAGAATATTCACGCTTGCAAAAGATGATACTTGAAGAAATGGTTCATGCAAATGGGACGTCTACGAACGTAGCGCATTTTAAGATAGATGAAAGAAGCTGTTATAAATGCACAAAGACTAGAGGAAAGCTAAAATGAAAATATTTGTTCTTGTCTAACATTTTATTATATTTTAAATATGCAACGTTACAAATCTTAAATCTTTAAAATATTTTAAACATAAGTATAGTCTTCTCTTCCACATTCATTACAAATCTTAGGTAGGTATCATTGGCGGGGCGTCCATACGACACGAGTTCCACCGGCCTTCGTTAATTTTTAAAATACATATAGGTATGAGCCCTAGAAAAAAAAGGTCGCCAGGAAAATGTAGAGCTCTAACTGTAATTAAGTTTGCAAAAAAAGAAGGTCAAGAAAGGTGTGAGAGCTGAAAAAAAGGTCGCCATAAAAATGTTTGTTATACAATTGCAAAAAAAACAAGTTCTGACATCTAAAACCCCTTAAAAAAAAGGTCATCACCAAAATTCTATCCTATACCGGCTTCCCAAAATATACCAGCTTCTCTAAAAATTTCCGGCTTCCCTAAGTATATGTACCGACTTCCCTAAATATATACCGGCTTCTCTAAATTTGCCTAACCAAAATTTTCACCCCTCGCCACTCGTAGGTAGGTAATATCTTTGCGAAAGTTCTATTTACAATCTGAATGAAAACAAATCACCATAATGATTATTTTGATGACATTGATGGATCCTAAATTGCATGAAATAAGCTGTTATGCAAGTAGTTAAATAACCTTACACAATGCTTACGTAAGCGTAAAGATGGTAACGAGTGAGTGGTCACCGGCACACAAATCGTTCATGTCCGCACCGCAGTAGGTCAGCCTATCTTGTTGATATTTCTTGACCATATAAGAACAGTACAAAAAACCTTGAGAAAAACGTAGTAAACGTGAAAGTCATTGTTCGTCGTGTTGAAAAAACCAGGCAATCATTAAGCAGTTTTTGAATAAATATCTTAGATACATGAGAAATAAACATGTGTTATTAGTTATCCCTTATAATGTAACAACCTCACTCCATTAATATATAAATTTTATAAAATTAGATACAGTTATATCTTAAATGCTATTTAATTAATTTTTGAAAAAGTCATAAAAAAAATATATATAATTGATACTAAATGAGAACTACAAATGTTGCCTAGATTTGCAAAGATTAAGCCGGGTTTTCCCCTATCCCACCCATCCTTTCCCCCAAAATGTAGTGGTTCCGATGGCGGACTACTTTACATTGTCCTCCCTTCCATCTGTATCCTCTAGGTTGGCAGAAAAGCGCGCATCTTACAACACGCCTCTGGTGTTGTAGATGTTCATGAACGAAAGGTAACCACTTACCATCAGGTGGTCCTTCTGCTCGTTTGCCATCGGTTATCCACTTAAAAAAAAAAAAAAATGATGGCTAATCAAAAACCGCGAAGTTATTTATGATGTTGATACTCGAGTTGGTACTATAGAAAGGTTTTTAAGATCAATTTTAAAGGAAGTTGTAACATATACTCAGCAGTAAGCAAGTGAACGTCTCTGTTGACAATTTGCCATAGCTTGTTGCTATTACTACATCCTGTCGTTATAAAATATCAACTTCTATATTACTATGTTAGATGATTTTTTTATTTTATAATAACAGACCAGTGCTTGTTGAATAGCCCGAAGCCCTCTTTATCTAACCAGACCAGGAAACACACATAGATACGTTTAATATCTTATAAATTTATCCTAAACATATATTTATGGAGAAAAAAACCGCTATGGTGAATTTATATGCTTTAACCATAACTAATGACTACCGTGTTCAATTTGCCACGTCTTAGATTTTCTAATGTATGACATACACCACCGACGTAACGTTTCAACAATTTGTTAATGCTAAATTCCTCTCCATTAACCTAAATTGAACCGAGTCGTTTAATGGTCTATATATTAAACCTTATCTATTATCGTTTAAAATCATATTCGATGTAAAGAAACGTTTTATATTCAGGTGTTATAGTGATTCGAAGTTCAACGTTGATTCTCTATTAAGTTATGTCACGTTTACAATCTCAGTTTTTGTGTGAGCAAATTGCATTTTTTGGTGATTTCATTGAGGCAAGTACGTGTTACGTGAAACCATTTTAAAATTCAATTTCCCTTCTTTACAGACAAAAATGTAGATAGAGAAAAGTAGTCTCAATCTACTTTAAATATAAAAGTAAGATGTCTATTGACCAGGCGTCCCCACTGGTGCCCATTAAGCCTCAAATCGCATTGCAGAATAGTGCATTCATAAAGAACAGCCATAATCGGAGCAGTTTCTGCGGCGCGACTCCATCGCCGACGAACGGCAATAGGACATTCAAAACTTTCTCTGTGAATCGCAAGAGTTGGAGTGGAAACGTAACCCTTCCGCTTCAGCAGTTTGCGCCTGATGAGCCGACGCCACAGCTTGGTACATTTCGTTCGGGCACTGGAACTTTCCCCAGGAACCGGGAGCGGAACAATAACAGTGCTTTCAACGGAATATTAACGCCTAACGGGAACTCAGTTCAGACGCTCAAAGGAAATGAAGTGAGGAGAAGCGGATGCACTAACGGCCGTCGTTACGCTGAGATCGGAAACTGGAGTAAAAGGTAAGCTCGAGATCCCATTTAAAAGACTGTTTTCGAATGAAATTATTTTATGAAATATGTTATCGATTTATTTATGTGTTCAAATAAATGCTCTAATGTACAGTGAGATTTATTCGATCGAGAAAAGTTGGCAAACATCTTTGTAAGAATAGAATGAGAATAACGTTGAACCCGTAAAATAAGATAAAATGGATACGAGGTAAAAACAATATCCAGGTATATAAAAGCAGCTAAGCGAAGCGCGTAGCTCCCAACTTATACTAGGCCTTATTTATTTTCTTTTTCATCTCAAGTAATTTTGTAACAAGTTTTCCAATTTCATTCTCTCGTCGCTTTCATTTCCTCTCGTTCGGTGAATCCCGCTCCCGTAATATTACTTTTATTAGCTCACAACGTTTAACAAACATTGGTTAGAGGGTCTAATAAAGATTGAATTTTATTTCAATCAACATTTCATTTTATAAGTATGTGAGTTTAATTGCTTATTTTCTACGAAAGTAATAGGTTTAAGTACTAATTCATGTCACTTTCAATTTTAAATTTTGATTACATTCGTAATCACTTCATGGTTTTATCATAACAACTAGTTCGCAGTGACTCATAATTATCTTTTGTTACGTAAAATTATTTGTCAATAGTTTAGTAGAGCTTAGAGCGTTGCCCTATTTATCTAATCATCATTATCTTTATTCGTGGCTAGTAGAAAGTTCTTCCATAATTCTCGTCCACTTAATTTGGGGTGAAGTTAGTTGCTCGATAAGACGATGTCCAATAATCTGACTCCTTGCGTTTTTATTAGGGACTGGTTTTATCGCCGTGCCTCGTAATCATCGCTGACACTATCGCCCTTCATTAAGCTATTCTATTTCCCTATTTATAACTAAAGAAATAAACTGTTTTGACCTATTTCGAATGTACCAAACATGATAAAATTCTATCAATAATATCAACACATTTTTTGACAGATTTTTTTTTTATTTTTTGACTTGAAACTCAATAAGTTTAAATAGCATCTACTAAAAATAAATTTGAATAAGTAACAATGGCTGTTCTCAGCAAATTATTATTCACCTAGCAATGAAGACCGAGTCAAGGTTGCTCGCCCATCATTATCTACGTTTTAATATGTTCATAGTTTCTATTTTAAAATAAAATGCAGAAACACTACACTTAAATTTATATATTTTCTTGAATGCAACAAAAATATTTTAGACAATATATTTCAGATTCTTTCAGTATGTGTAAGTTGCAACTAGCAATTTATATCTGATACCTAATAGTTTAGTACAGGCTTCTGTGGCACAGTGGGACAACGTCTGGCTGTAAATGAGAATAGTTGTTGATTCCAGTGAGGGAAATGATCATATTTAGGTTTTCCTTGCTCGGCTTTAGTGACTCAAACCGCAGTGTTGAGTTCCGCCACTTAACACTCTACGCCTTGAATTCGGACAGAAAGTGAAGAATAAAGGGTCTTGTCACTAGATTCTCTCCGACTACCATTCTATACGCAAAGTAAGGTGAAGTTTCATTATATGAATCAAATAGTCTTATTACAAATAGGTATTGGTATATCATTTAAAAAACATTTCAAGTAAAATACACCTACGTGAACATAAAAAGTAAAAGAGCATGATTAACGTCATTACACGTACCTATTAGGTCCGTAGAAAATAGTGATAATCATTAAGGGTCCGTTGCAGCCGTGCATTAGTTTGTTTACGTTTAACTTACTATTTTGAGCTTTAACACCTTAATATAGGGCTTAAAATGCATTGTACATTAATCTATCTGTGTTAATGTGTAGTAGCATAAAAACTGTTTGCAGAACCCGTAATCATGGCGCCGACACAGAGATACGTTCAAACTTTCACTCATCGGTTTACCTGTTTATGTTTTTTGATCCTATAATAAATGTTGATGTAATTTTCTATGTAAATAGATACACATTTTTATTACGGACATTAAAATGGGAACATAAGTTCAGTGAATCTTCTATATTCAAATTTATTTTATAATGCAATATTTCATTTTATAAATTACTATCTATAAAATAATAAAAAGTATAAACTTAGCTAGAGTTATAATCTTGAGACAGTCGTATCAATCAAAATTAGAATAAAATTCTGAATTTAAATGAAGATATTGTTTCAACATATACATAAAAGGTGGTTTAAAATTTTGTTGATAAATGAACTATATAACATAATGTCGTCACAATACATTTCATACTAAACTTTATAAAAGTTTAATATCTTTTTTATCTTCAAACATACGTTTTTTTTTCTCAATATTTTTAATGAACGAGGAACGGATTTGTTGAAAGGGAACGGAGTGTCTTAACACTAGGTTCTCAGGTTCCCTCTGCCTACCCTGCTATATGCGGGATACAGCGTGAAGTTGAAAAAAAATGATGAATGGTTATGTATGAAACCATTTTCTTCTTATAATAGCAATAACAAGTTCACGTTAATAAAACAATTGTAAATTAGAGTAACCTAGATAACCTACTAATAAAAATAAATTTACACCATTATCATATGAATTTTGTTTTTGTTGCTCCGTTACTCAATTCGTAAAATGCACTTATTATCGATTACAAACCAAAACGATCATTATGTATAAATATTTGTAGTTTTTGCACTTTTAGAAACTTTAATTACCTAGAAAATTACAATGAAATTGGGCCGGTTTTTGCTATTGCTCATATCAAATGTATGACAGTAATTACGCGGATATGTATACGTACCCGTAGTTATGTGTCACGTGCAATTAGCATAACAAACGGGCACGCACGAACAGTTCCGCCCGGCGTTCTCGGTCCCGGGGTTGCTTGATATCTGCCACACGTTCATACGCGTCGTGCTCGCCAGACCGTGCCCTTTCAGATGCACTCGACTTTCCAACGCATTTGCCAATTTTGATGCTGGGATTTATGGGAAGAAAATATTTTTGTTTCATTTATTGTGAAAAATTGTAAAACAATAAAAGGATATTACTATAAAAATCGTTGATCTTTATTTTATTTCGGTATTTTTATTAGATTTATTTCAATGATTCATAATACGTGTAATGTTACATTTAATATATCATATCAGGTTTGAAAGGAACACTCATTTGCTTGAATTAAATTAGAGTAGTGGTTCCGTGTACGGTCAAAAACATTTTCAAACACGTGGTAGTGTGTATAATATTAATTTTATTTATTTATTATAATAAATATTGACTTTCTGTGCACGTTTTCCCTATATATACTTTAACTGTGCCCAGCGCACTCTTGACACAATAGAGTCAGACCACTAAAGTTTCGGCCAAGTAATTTCGTTTTAAATTGTGTGGGCGAATAGTGGGTGATTGGTATCGTGCAATTGAGACTAAATAGTAAGGTTAGTTACACTCAAATATAATCTTCGTATCACTGATCACTGCACATAGTGTGGATGACACTAGGAACTACTATGATCTTACTTCACCGAGCTTCAAAGTAAAATTATTTACACTGATTGTTCGGCAGAACACAACGACTGTCAAGACGTCAACTTTATTTTTTTTGGCTCGGAAATAGTCATTGATGTTTTCCCGTTCCCTAGTCCAGTCCGTTCCCTAATGGCCTGTAGTGGCATACTCGTATTTTCTGTGTAAAAATAAATAGTGAAGTGATACGAAAAGCAAGGACTACTAATGTAACATCGCGTGTCCTAACGTTTCCACTACATAGAGTATGTAATTAAAGCAATTAAATGTTTTAATAATGGCAAAATACAAACATAATATTATAAGACTTTATTAACAATTTCATTTTTCAAATAAAAAATGTCTAAAAACTCTAACTATAATATAAACAATATTTTGGTTTTAAATTTTAAAATATTTAATTTAATTTTTTTTTGTTGTGACACATAATTTTTAAAAAAATCTTGTATATAAAAAATCCATAACCTAAGTAAGCAGATCCCATAGGATGATGCGCCCGTGCCTCTCCAGGGACGTCCATTCTCAGACGAAGTTATTGTAATGAGCACGAGAGGGATATTTATGCTACGCCGTGTGTCCTGAATACGGAATAAGTGGTTTCAGGACTTCAAACAATATGTACGCAAATTGAAAACAGTGAAACACCACCATCGAAGGATGTCTAAAATATTGCTTCCGATGCCACTTGCTTTTCCGGTAATGTATTGTAAACGTTGGTATATTTACGCGGTGTGGCCAATTGAATACGCTCGAACATTACGTAGTGTATATTCAGATATTCGATAAGGGTTTGGCACACAGTATTTTGTTATTTGCATTATTTACTTTGCAAATATCTTTGAAAGACGTCCCTCTTTCGTTTTTTATAGGATAAATAAATGTTAATATTTGAGAATACCTACATACAATACAATACGATACGTTTTGAAATACGTAATTATTTTATATTGCGATAAAAAACTAGATCAAGTTTAGGCATTTTTACTACTCAAAATTTTAATATTTTTTTTATGTTGAATACAATGGTTTTATGATACTGAAAAATTGGATGGCGTAATAGTTGACTGGTTGCTGTGAAAAAAATATATCATCTGAAAATAAAAGACTCCAAAGGCCTTTATGGCGGAAAAAGAATTTAATAGCCCCCATGAAAAGGGTCTTTCAAATCCTTTCACAATGGTGTGAGTTGTCCCGTCTGGGAAAAGAAAATTATTTTTCTCTAGTCTTTTATTCTTGAGCAGTTACAGTTTTAATATGCCGACCAGTAAACATTATTACATCTATTATCGTTATGTTGTATTCTTTCTTTACTTTTATTTATATATTCTGATATTATAGACTTGGTTGGTAAACTATTTATTTTTAATTTCTTACTATATTAGTATATAATTCGTTAATTCCGACTTAAATGGTAATTGCAGTTTGTTTGCTATAATTCTTATAGTTAAACCAATTAAATCTTAATGAAACAGTCATTGAGATTATTACTTTTCACAAAATCGTTACAACCTGCAACTGTCATAAACAAGTGTTGTAACAACAATAAATATCAAGCAAAATATGACAAATGACATTGCTTTTCGCGTAACGCTTTCACTAAAATTGCGTGAAAAAATCGCAGTGTAAACCTTGCGGTTGACGGTTTGCGATTTCTATATCTCTACTTATTACTATGCCCCTTAGTATATTTTTCTATAATTCATATATTTATAATATATTATATCCGTACCAGGCGTAAATACGTTGAGAACATTGTATTTTTAAAATATTTATACATGTTAGGATTACTTTATTTACGGAGTCAATAAATGACGGAATCACAAAAATGTTAGCAAATTCAGTACACATTTAAACAGCATTTACAGATAAAACTTGAACTTGAAAACTTGTTTCGAAAACTATAATTGATTTATCAACATATTCAAACCTAGTCCGGAAATATGCTATAAATATATAATTCTTTTTATATAAAGCAGAAGAGAATATATATTTATAAAATAAAATCGTTCAGAGACGTCAATTAATAACGTTTTTTACTTTCCGATGAGATGGCTTCTAAGTTTTTTATCATAAGTGTCTTTTTTACTTCTTTTAAAATAAAATAATAGCCAGTAAAATATATTATGATAAAATATATTATGATATAGCGTAGCTAAACGTTGAAGCCAACCAGAAGCCATGAACGTGACTCATTTCGTTGTTCGTCAACGAGCAACGAAGTGAAGAATTTCTATTTGGAACAGCTGCGAACAGTTAATCTGTTATTGGGTAAATTGTTTTGTATTATAGTCTGGTTATGAGACCCTGAATTTGAAAGGCAATTGTTTTATTAACTTCTATTTTACAGTAATTTATCGTTATATAAGTATAAACTTTATAATATTTTTTTCTTATAAAATGCTACAGGTTACAATATTTTTTTATATTTAGCTTATTTATGACTGTAGTTCATATGAAATGCAGTATCATTGAAATTTTAATCAAAATTTAAATTTTATTATTGTACACATAGTAGTGTACAAAATGTACAGTTATTTAAAAGTCGAATATTAATATTACTAGTCATTACCAAAACATGTTTAAGTAATATCTTAAAAGAATTCTAATTTTACACAGAAAAAAAGAATATAAAATTTCTAAACGAACTCAAAGTGGATTGTAAGGAAAACAACGTTTAGAAAAATGACGATATCCTAAGTATTTTAAGACAATTTAGTAAAGATGTAATGTCCCAATGGCACAACATGAAAATAATTAAATATTGTTTTTTGTACACACATGCTTAGTAACTACACTTATTTCATAAAACACTGTAAAGTAATTTGACTATGAACGCTGTAACAGTACAGCGTAGTAGGAAATCTAATCAAGAAAATTTCAAATAAAATGAACATAATTTTTATGGTTGTCAAATTAAATAATATTAACTCAGTAATTATGATCTACAACACAACAACAAGATTACCTACAACGTAAGATCATTAAAGTCTACAGAAAGGTATCTAGAACTGATTAATGCCCTAGACAACATAAATCATGACATAGTAGGATTATCTGAAGTCAGGAGAATGGGGTATGAAATCGAAGAATATGATAAACACATATTATGTTATACAAGAGGTGGAAAGATGATATCCAGGAGACAGAGAAGGACTGGTGGAACAAGGCCAAAGATAGGCAAATATGGGACAAGTTGGAGGAGGCCTACACCCAGAGAGGGGTCCAATTCGTCAAAAACGAAGTAAACTAACAATACTAACAACTTATATCTTACACAACACTAACCAGACTAACAACATTTGAATTATAACCTAAGAATTGGAATAAAAAGGCTTATTATTATTATCTCGATACAGGTACTCGGGTTCAAAGGAACCCGGTCCTTTGGAAGGCTTGCGTGGGGACACAGGTCCAACACGTAGAGGCCCCTTTGAGACAACAATATTTTTTAATCTGACGCATTGACCGGGATCCATCTCTGAGTAACCATAGGTAATTGCTCAAAGATGGTCACCGGTCAATGCGTAGGAGCTATGGAACATATGAAAAACTAAAACAGGGCTATGGAATGGAGTTTGGATGGACTAAGTACTGGGCTATTGATTGAGACTACCGGACGTCCGCCTTTTCAACAGTCTCAAATTGAAAGGTTAGCGGACGGTGACTCGCCTCCCACTAGATGGGCCCCCACAAAGCGGCGTAGTGCCTCGGGCGCAACATCGGTGTGGTCGGCTAAGGGTGTTGAGAGGTGTGCACCGGTTTCACCATCGCGAGAGTGCTCGTGAGCGGGTTTCCCCGCTATTACGCAGATTGAGCACTTCCACCCTTCCGAGCATATAGCTCTTGCGCTCCACTCTGCCGGCCAATGAAGGCAAGCCAGAGGCGGGGGATAAATTACAATTCCCCTCTGGAGGTCTCAGGTCCGTGGGGTCGCCACTCCCCAACAGCTCGCCACAAGCTGCCCTGCGGGCTTATTATTATTATTATTAATTATGATCTATAACGAGTTGTTTCCTGACGTTGATATAAACCGGTATAAGTAAATGCAAGGTAACTATTACGTTTCAACTGTCACTGCATGTTATGTAAATTGACAACTACTTAAAATGTGCAATTTTTAACTCTACTTTGATTTTGATATTTATTTTTTACTTATATGTCATATTTTTTAAAAATAATATTTTTCACCTTTAACGTGTGTCCTGCATTTATGTAAGCAGAGGCAGTCTAGTAATTATTGACTATTCTCTACTTTTTGCTATTTTTGCAAATCAAATGATGGAACCAACGCCGCATTTTCTTAAACTCTACCTAATAATGTCTGTATTGTCAATTTAAATTTTACTCCAGTTTTGAACCTGCAACAAACACATTCACTCACATATATTAGCTCACAATATCATTTGTTTACTACTTTCGTTGAATTAGATTTTTTATTTCATTTTGTAAGTGTGGTAATTTCACAATAGTTTTTTGTTTATCTTATTTTGAGCTACGTTTATAATGTTTTGTAACTCAGGTATGTACACTTTTTTATATTTAGCAACTGATCGCGTTGACCTTATTAGCAGCAACCGAACGCAGCGGTGAAATATCAAAGTTTCACTTAATCTTCGACATTTTAGTTTTTTTCATCTAGTTTTTATATACATATTGATATTATGGTTTTATTAATACATGAAGGAAATACTTTAAATCTTTTTTTATGTAAACTATACGGACCGAGGGGTTTAAATTGGCATATACGTATATAACGTAGACGGAGAAAGTAAAGAAAACCAAAATTTTTCGCATAATTAAGTACCAGAAATACAAAAAATTACTAAATATTCCTACATTACCATTGTTTGACATACACTTTTGTATAAAGTGAAAAAGTTTAAAGTATTTTTTATAAAGTGTAAAGTGATACGTTATAAACGTTGCTAAGGTAACGTGCAACGTGGTAACGGTAACGTTTTTTCTTTTTATTTTTATATTTTTGGTTTTGTTGTTTCATTATTGTATGTGAGTTTTGAATTAGAACTGTACTGTTTCGTTTTTTTTTATACTTTTATATAACTGTATTAAGCATGTCATGTTAGCCTGTAAGTGAGGTATACAATATTTGTAATAATATTGTATACAGCGTTGGCTTCCTATTTAATAATTATGTTTGGTGGTAGGAGGTTCGTCCTCCGTCTGGCTCGCGACCACTATCATGTCAAAGACGAATCGCCAAATATCTTATGATGTGTTCCGGTTCGATGGCATGTAAGCCAGGTTTTCCCCTTTCCCACCCATCCTTTCCCCAAAATGTGGTGGTTCCGACAGCGGACTACTACATTATCCTCCCTTTCCATCTGCATCCTCTAGGTTGGCAACGCATCTAGTACATCTCTTGTGTTGTAGATGTTCATGGGCGAAGGTAACCACTTACCATCAGGCGGTCCTTCTGCTCGTTTGCCATCCGGTATCCATAAAAAAAAAAAATAACTGTATTAAGCATGTCATGTTAGCCTGTAAGTGAGGTATACAATAATTGTAATAATATTGTATACAGCGTTGGCTTCCTATTTAATAAATAAATAAATAAATAAACGTGTATTTTACACGTAAAAGGGGCTACTAGTTTAAATAAATTTGCCATTAACTTTTACTTGCTGTGTTCTTGAACAACTTAAAAGCCAGTAATAAGATTATCATGTATTACACAGTTACACATGTAAGAGTACAACAGACTATGAACGACCTGATCTTGTTATCCGAATTATATAGGGTAAGAGTGAGTAAAAGTGGCTATGTATATTCTTTTGTAATATATAAATATTATATTTATATATATAAAATATCCCCTTTGATAGGAGCACTACGTAAGATTTCTTTATGTATACCTAATAAAATTCGTCCTATTATTTATAATTCTTTAGTAAAACCTCATATCGAATATCTTATTGAAATATGGGGAACTGCTGCGAAGTCTAACTTAAAGTCATTACAAACCTTACAAAATAAAATTATTAAAGTTCTTTATAAATATGATTATATGACGCCATCCGTTGAATTATACAAAAAAACAAAATTTCTTAATATAAATCAATTATACACTATAAAAACCTGCATGTTGATTAGAAAAATAATAACAAATAAAACACATTCACAATTACACTTTCATAAAAAAACACATACATACACACCACACTAGAAAACGTAATAAACTAGAACTTCCAAAAACCAGAACCAACTATGGAAAGAAAAACATTTTATTTGAAGGAGTTCAAATTTATAATAAACTATCAGATTTAATCATTAATAGCAAGAGTTTTCCTATATTCAAAAAACGTGTAATGGAATATGTGCAAAATAAATTATAAGTTAATGTAACCCCTACCTAAACATGTTTGTGTAATATTACTAACTGCAACTGTATACTATTCATAAGGCAGACTTTTAAATGTACCCTCAAGAAAAATTATTGTAATTTCTTATTATAAGTGAACTTTTGTGTTCTTTTTGAGAAATAAATGTCTTTAAACCGAAACCGAATTTTAGGTATTACTTTTTAAACCCTTTTCGTAGCTTTTTATGTAAATTAGCTATTTATTTTATACTTTAAAACGGAATTGCGTTTAAATATGTGAAGGACAAACTATGAATCCATTCTTCGAAAATTACGCGGATGGACGAATATGGAATTTTTTTTGGAACAGAAATGCAAAAAGTCAATATATTTTATTATAATGTATTGGAAACACATTGAATTGAAAAAGTATATTACACCAGCATATGTTTGAGACACAATTTATAAAAAGTGATACACATTACTGAGGCAAAGCGTATTTTTTGTGTTACAGGGTCTAAAGTATACTAGAAAAGAATATGATAAAAGACCCGTAGTAAATTGTTTTATCATAAACGCATGTATGTAATGTCGAAATTACGATCTCGAGCTTAGTAAAATATGTAGTATTTTATTAGCCATAGCATATATAATTTTTTTATATGTTTTAATTCCTTTTTTTTATTTTTTAACTTAACGCTGTATCCCGCATATAGCGGGGTAGGCAGAGGGAACCAGAGAACCTAGTGTTAAGAAACTCCATTGTCTTTCAACATTTCCGTTCCCCACTTTCCGCCAAATTGAGGCATTGGGTGTTGAGTGGCGGAACTCAACGCCGCGCTTTGCCTTGTTACCAAACCCAAATAAAATCCTTACTAGGCTTTAATAAGTTAATAAGTCGAAAACTGGCATTTCGAAGTTTTATTTCACTTAAAAAATGGTAGATCTGGTATATTATTTTGACGTAGCCCATAAATAATACAAATCCTAATGCCGAATAATATTATAATGATTCATGCTTTGAATAGCATGCATGAATTAATAATAAAAGCTTGTAAGTTCTAAGTGCAGTGCAATTAACAAAAAATAAAGCCGCCATGGGTGGGTTTTTATTTTTTTCAGCAAATAAGAATATAGACGCAGTGTAGTGAGCTTGAGTGTTCATTGACTGCACAATTGGCGCCATCGTTAATTGTGTAGAAGTGGCTAAACTCGTATGAATGACACTTAACAAATTTTAATGCCACTGCTCCATTTCGCTTGTTACAATACCATTGACATTGAAGTTCTTGTGCTGTATGAACGTAATGACACCACTATTTTCCACTTTAGTAACTGTGGATGCTGGATCATTATGGTACTCGTGTATAGAAAAAGTGTGTACCTGTCGCTTTGATTTGACGTATACTTATTGTATGAATAACCTAGTAGCCTTTTTTATAGTTTTGTTTTTGGCATCTGCTTACAATGATGTCTATGTTTGCTACCTGCTCTTTTTGTTTCTACCATTTTTTACATTTAATATACTTTTATTTGTTTGTTTTACCCTCAAAGCGGTGTACGCAGAGATAACCTGTGGTATGAGTGTCAAGACACTCAGTTTTCCACTATGCACCCGAATTGAGTCATTGCGTGATTAGTGGCGAAACTAAACTACAATAGATAAATAAATAATAGATTAGATAATAGATAAATGCTTTGTTGTTTTTTTTTTGTTTGGCTTCTATAGAACAAAATTCTGGTCAGATTTGGATTTATAAAACGTAAGAATGTGAAATATTATTTTATATTATTAGTTAATTCAAGAATGGCCAATCTTGTAAATCGTCATAGACAAATAGATTCATTAAAATTTATTACATTAGGAACATTGTAAGTCAAGGACAAAAATGAATTATTGTACACACTGTCAAATTAATATTTTTATTACTAAGTGTTTCGTTAACTATAGGAATTATTTATTAATAATCAAAGTTATGTCAAAAATAATGATGAATATGATGAATGATATTTTTTATCACATTTAACCATTTAATTTAATAAGACAAAGTTATCTTCATAAATAACAACAGTATTGCTACGCGAAATTGAGAAAATGATATAAAACAGTACGTGAAACATATTGTAATGTTATCTCGTGTTATATTTATGAGTCACTGTTCGCACAAGTAAGAATTCACTTCGCAAGAAATGTATGAATCGCTATCGAATGGGTTCGTATGCTTGCCTTCTTTGAGGAAAAAGAATATTTACTTCTTGCATTATAAAATGTAGGAGACCCATATAAACTCAAATTTTCAATTACTTTCTAATAAATTATAAAGCGAAACTCCACTTTTTGCCCACTAGAGACATGTTGTTTGATCGAACCCGCCATTTTGCTTAGATTAACACCAATCTTTACTTACTTACTAATAACTAAGTACTTCAAATAATATAATGTCCTAATTATTCTTAATTTTATAAAAGTCGTCTACATCTTATTCGAATATATTTATAAATTAAAAATTTTGCCTAGTTTCGTCTAGATCCATTATGTAGTTCTTGTGTGAAAAAGTACAAACATCCATCCATCCATCCTAACAAACTGTTGTATTTATAACACTAGTACGATTACAACATTACCACAAGTGGGAACCAAAAGCCTAATTTGCAGTCGGACATGTACTTACCACACAATGACATTCGGCGGCACATGTGATTGAGAATTAAAATTTTTACAATGTGTTTCAACTTTCTTTCCACCAGTTCTTATGAAGTGGTTGTCATTGTTGTCGGCGTTACAAAGGCAATTACTTAGACTTTGCTTTCTCTACTCTACACCTACATTATGTTTAAGGCTTACAAAACTTGAGTTTACTTTAAATTTTAAAGTACTTCACTTTAAGCTTCGACAATAAAGCTCATATTTCTGAATAAAAAAAACGTAACTGACACTTTGTGAACGTATTTTAAATTTTTTTGCGTTTCATCGTATCAAATAACCGTAAAATAACATAGCTTCTAAATTTATGGCCATATAGTATATAATCCTGAGACAATGGAGCCAAAATTGCATACGCGATTTTCAATAGACAGTTCACTGTAGATATAATGTATGGGGCGACAGGTCAATCAAAAGATAAAGGCTTGGGGCTTCAATCGCTGCAGGCATTAATTAAGACCGATATAAGCGGATCGGCGCCAGATTAATAGAACATTACTGTCACGTGATTGGCGTTTTACATAATTGAGTTTGTTTATGCATTATGCATACATAGGCTTTCTGTTAGTGGTAGTATTGTTTGAGAGACGGACGCACCTAAACAGATGTAGCATTCATGAGGGCATGATGTTGCAATAGGTCTAATAAATTTAGTAAATTACTTATATTTAAGACTTGAAAAACAAATTCAGAAGAAAATGTAATTTAGCCAACAATTTTATTATTCACCTGTGCCTTTATCGAATAAAAAAATCTGTTTTAAATTTGTGCACATATTTTGAAATTATATCAATAAAATTAAAATTTATAATTGAATATAAGCCAACCAAATATATCAATTATGTCTTTTTAATTTATGTACGTAGTAAATGTTCTCAGCTGATATTCGTGTTAAGGACACGTGTAATATTCATTATCTGATTATATAATATATTTTTAAGATAATGAAAGTGTTTGCATACAACGGCATTTCATAAACTTACCAACCCTGTATGTATTTATTTTTTATTTTATCTCTCTCAATATGATTGATAGAGAGTACCTAGAGTGTATTTTTTTATTTTCTCTTGCTAAAAAATCAAAATGATACCCAATCACCAATAATATTTAAAATAAGCATTTCGCCAAGTATAAATCAACAACTATTGCATACATGCAGCTAGTCCCGGGTCTACTACGGCAAAACTGATTTTTCCTGTGTCGTCCTTAACGCATTTCTATACGTTACATTCTTTCTAAGATAATAATAACTGTATTTAATTAATAATTTAAGCATAATTGAATAACATTTTCCAATGTTATTCATCGATTGGTATTCAAGCAGTCACTATTAATTAATCTTCAGTGGTAACTGTCTGTCACCGTTATGGTTATGAAACAATTCCTTGTTTGCGCCACTTCAATTTAACATCCATCTTGTATGAATTGGCAACATGCCTTAAGCATCAATATTTCGAGGTTATTGTATGTATAATATTTATTAGGAATGTTGGCACCTGCTGGGCTGTTGACAAAATTAATTAATCTTAAAAATATATTTTTCATTGAATAATATTTAAAAAAAAAGTAGGTACGATTTTTATCTATCTTACTTTGCTCCATTTGTTTGTATTAAGATAATTTTAATAGATTTATTTAATAAGAATTTTCTTTATGTTAAAGAAATACTCGTACAATCAAGATTCACGTTCAAAAGCGTGGTATTAAAGAGAATCGAACTATTTTAATAAAAATAAATATATAAAAGATAGTAAAACAAATCAATGTAAATCAACAAAAATATATTAATGCGATAACTTGATTTAGAAGTTTGACTTCTTACAAATATTACATAAAGTGTCTAGCATATTTGCATATATATAAATAAAAATATAGAAAACCGCTAAATAGTAGTATTTCACCTTGATATTTATGTAGGTATATGCCGCAAGCCTTCTGAATGAATTAAGATAGAAAAACAAATATTACGATAACATAACATTCCCAGGTGTCTGTGTACTGTAGAAACTGTGAACAATAGCAGTACTCATGTCCGTAATATAAAATAGCCATAGAAAATAGCTTACATCATTTATAAAACAAAAATGTCTTTTAAGATCTTTTTAAATATTAATAAATCTCTGCAATTTATCTTAAATATTAATTACTATAACAAATTTAATTAAACAAGACTAATATGAAAACGGCGTTTACACGCGTAATGGTTCTATCTAATTAATTCACGTACCGATTCTGTTTTTTGTTTCCAATGAACGGGACTTTGCTTTTATTCGATCCCTTGTTGTTCAAACGCCTGGAGGGCTAATTTGAAGAGGCCATCAAATTACTGTGAAGCCTTTCATAGACTAGGGTGATTTATTAAAAGAATCGAAAGCTTCCGATTTGTTTATATCGCGGAACCAAAGCGATCAGCCTTTATTCTCATATTCTCTGTTTCGCACAAAAACAACATGGAGCTTAAAAGGAAAATCTTATTAAATTTTTTTGAGAAATAAATAGGTTGTTAGAGTAGCATTTACATTTTTTATATGAACATTATATTAAAGCTATCGAGTCAGTTACTGCATGTAAAGATACGTTATCTTAATCTACACGCGACCTCGTTTAATGATTTATAAATGTGCCATTCAGTTCTTATATCGCTATATTCTTGTATTGTTTATATTTCAGTACCTTTAAAATATATTTTTTTTTAAATCTTTTTTTGAAGATTAATTATTTTTTTAATTTGAGTTAAGTTTTATTCCTCAATAATTAGAAATAATTTACTTCTAATCGCATATTAATTTAACTCATTCAACACTCAAGCAAAAGAACAATACAATAAAATCTTTGTGGCATTAATCATTATTAGTACCACATAGATTTTACTGTATATATTGTTCTTTTGCTTGACTTCTCATTTTTAATTATTGTATCTCTCATCGTCGTCGAGTATTTGCGATGCTTAAGCCTGTGTAAGCCAGTTGCAAATAAACAACAAATATAGACTCATAAATTACAACTAGATAACTTCGCAATAGAAGCTGCCAATAAAAGCAATACACTTTGGTCGTAGACTGCAAAACCGATCACAGCTACGCTCTAAACGACGGTAACTTAAAGTTTATTATAGAAGCACTATAGTTTGCACATACAGCGCTGTAAAGTTGCTGTTTGTAACTACTCAAACAAGTTTGCAGCACTGCAGCGCTTTAACAGTGTAGTTTCTACATTTCAGTATTAAATTTCCGAGCGCTAAAGGCTAGACAACTTTAGAACTTTTGTTTGGTCTATTTTTATCGTTTGCGACTTAATTGATGACACCAATACAATTACGTACGTCTAACGATACGAGGATATCATTTCAAGCAAATAATTCATCGATTATAAAAAATAGCACACTGTTATTGGAAATCATTTAATATAATTACAGGTTTGTAGTAGCTATTATATTCATTAAAGTTTTCATGTCTTTACTGATTACTACCGGCATTTAATGTGTATCTGTTGTATCTAATATTTAAAAATGATTATTTAAATTTTTAAATTCTTAGAAATTAGTCTTACTAGAAGCTATTAAAATCGTTGCCTCCGGCTATATGCTCGCGTTTAAGGAAACAGGGCAAATCAACATGCAAATATTGTTTGTGTATAAGCGTCTATATCACTATACGTATGCCTTGGTACCCTTTTAAACCAACTGCCAGATTCACACCACACATTGTACAACGTACACATTTAAAAAAACTTTAGTTGTCATGCTTCAGCATCTAAAGCAAAAAAGACAGAAAGTAACACAAGGCACAGTCTGTAACACTGTTGTTTTAATTATTAGATATTAGATATAGAATTATTATACTTATGTGAGAATTATATAAGTATCTAATATTTAAATCTTGTATACTTTCAGATTGCAGTTCATTCATATGTATTCGTAGCAGAGTTGTCTTACATACGTTATTATGAATCGAGGTTCAATAATTATTTAAAAGTATTTATTTTATAAATAACAATTAGCTCGTTATGTGACATATCTACAATCAAGAGTAGAAATGTTATGTTTACTTAAAGTTAAATATTTTTAAATGTTGTTATTAGAATTTTCCAACCAGATCAGGCAAAAATGCCGCCAATTGCGCCATGATGTCAAATTTTTCCGATTTTAATTACATATAACTAAATTTGTGTAAACGTGTATATTTAGCTTCAACAATGAAGTTAAGCCATTAATTCAAATAAACAATATTCTAGTGTGCGTATTTGTTTCAGTTAAAACCACGCACTAGGGTCCTCACGTCCGGTGTATCATATATCCACTCCATAGCACTGATTGACAGCTATATTCCCTGGACAACCCTAATTGTCTGGTCGCCCTCATATTACGGGAAATTTAATAAACATTGCTGTGCAATACACACACTTTAGTAACTTTGTTTGAATTTTGAATATCTGTATTGATTGAAACACTATGAAGGGTGGAAAATTGATATTTTGCTGCTACTGTTAGACGTCATGTACTATTACCGATAAGCCGATTAAGTGTGAAATGTCTAGCATTGGTATTATTGCTGCTTTACAAGCTTTCATAAGGGTATTTATTTTACTTAAATAAATTTTATATCTTTTCAATTTTAGAACTAGGTATGTCTAAACGAGATATTTTAATATAAACATAATAAATGGTCATCTTGTATAAAATAAATGCAGAAAATGTTTAAGTAACTAAATTGATAAAATAAAATATGCCTTCTCATAAATATTTTTTTATTTGGTATCGCTTAAATAATTTTAATAAATTAAATTATGCAAAACTTTCAAAATATTTCATTTGGCGAAATTTAATAAATAAGCTCTTGACTATAGGCGCAATGTATAGCATTTTTTTTTTTTTTTTAGTCTTATATGTTGCATGATACCTAGAAACATACTATCACTTTCCATAATAAATACTAAAATATCGACGTATATTTCAATAATATAATGGCAAAAAGTATAAATGATCTTACCCACTCACAAAATTACTAAAATAAAGCTAAAACGCGCACTCAGATTTACAATGGATGCGAGTGGAAAGTTGATTCGGTTTGGCGTATTATATCCCTCGAGTATTCCCAAATACATTCCGCAGAGAAATCCAATATCTGCCCCCTATAACGAAATTGCAGTTTGAATGCTGCAGTGATTTTGATTATTGAATCATGGGTTCATATTTGCAAATTGATATTATCATTCGGAATACCTTTTGTTTTATTTATTTATATACGGTTGAGCGGATCCAAAAATAATGTTTATTGATAGTAGCTTTCATTTCAAGTAAAATTCATACATGTATATTGCAGGGTTGGCACTGAGAATTTTGTAATATGTCCGTATATTATAAATATATCCGTTTTAATTGTATTTAGCATGCTAGTTATGGTAGAACTGGTTCAATTGTATGAAACTTACATGTCACATTTGATTTCTTTGTCTATCATACAAAAAATAATACATGTGAACTTGAAGTCAATAGCATAACGCTCACACAAAAAACACACGACCTTATTGATCTTTAACCGTTTTTGCTTGTGCTTACAAAAAAATGCTGGTATGCCAGTTATTTGATATACATATATATGTTTTTGTCCGATTTTAATAATGAGTATCTATATCACTTTAAAAAAACGAAGAAAATACAATATTCTTATATCGTTTTAGAAATTATTTAATGTTACATGATATAAAATCATATTTGATATTCATTAAAGCACAACTATTAAATAACGTCAAGTACTTTCCCTGCTAATGTCATGTTAGACACTTTCAGCATAACCATTGTTGTCGACTCCCCGTACTCGTGTTAGCATATTAATTAGCAGGTGTTACTTTGATGAATACATTAATATTTAAGACTCTATAGTCGAAGTTAAAACAATTTGACACGCTCTAAATTACTTATATCTTTACTAATATTATAAATGCGAAAGTAACTCTGTCTGTCTGTCTGTCTGTCTGTCTGTCTGTCTGTTACGCTTTCACGGCTAAACCACTGAACCGATTTTGATAAAATTCGATATGAAGATAGAACAGAACTTGGGAAAGGACATAGGATACTTTTTATTGCGAAAAAAATAATAGAAGGGGTTGAAATAGAGGATGAAAGTTTGTATGGAAGTTCCTTATTGTCAAACATAAAGTCATGTAAGATTATTTAACTGTTTACAACTTTCACACCTAAACCATTTAACCATTTTTGACAAATAGTCTCGACTTTGGGTAAGACTATAGTCTACTCCTTACCATGTCGCGCGATATAACCGAATTCCACGCGGGCGAAGCCGCGGGCGAAAAGCTAGTTCACAATAAACGAATAATAAATTAAACTTGAAAATTAACTATGTTAAGATAAGCAAAGTTCACTTGTGATTAAAAAACTTTATTTAATAGCTTAATATGAGGTATATTAAAATAAATGCCGTTGAACTCAAAGAATTACAAGATTTTTGTCTAGAATACTGAATGTAAACATAAGTGAGGTTATAATTTTCATTTGTTAATACAATCGGTAAATTTATTGCTGCGGCAACGAAGTTTCAATAGCAAGCCTTCCGATGTAGATAGCCTTAATTTATACACCAATCCCTTCGGAAGTCACCATTCTAAATCAAACATGGCGCCAATCCCTATGATTTCCATACGGGGGAAAACGCATATTTTAATAACCGTAATGTTGGTCGGAACCTAGCGGATTTATTGGAGATTTGCTCTACGAATGTATTCGTACTTATATCACTAGATATAGCGCGGGCGGAATTTGAGCTTAGGGTTGTTCGTAATATTCCCATTATTCATTATAACACTATGAGACGAAAATATAGTATTCGCTCGCTAATTGATGGCTGAAGATCCGAATGCTCTATTTGTGAAATTAAAGATTTATTTGCCACAGACCATCGTTGTAAGCCAAGTCCAAATATGTATATTAAATTAATACAAAATTTTCTATTATTATATATATATATATATATATATATATATATATATATA
>JAKGSA010000157.1:482622-508662 GCA_033558755.1 Philaethria dido
TAGTTACTTCGAACCAAGGTTAGGTGATGTTTAACCGATATTTTCTGTTTTACTTATAATTACATTTACATTTATAGTGTAAATCTATCCAGCTATATAGGAAATATATCTACTAATTTTAATGGTACTCAATTTACAAAAGTAATAAATTACATAGAAATAGTCTCATTAATCAGCTTTTTAATTTGTTATCTTGAATATACTCGTAGACGTTGTGCTATAATTACAAATTTAAATAGGTAGGTGTATAATACGGTTGTAGAAAATTATTTAATTTATCGTATTTATCATATTTTACTTCCAATGCATACTAAATTGATTTAAAGCCCGTGTGTTGTCTGTGTTAAGCTGCGTATCTAACAAAATGAGTTTGTTTACCATGAATAATTTATAGACACATTGACAGGGCCAGTGAAATTTTTGCATATTAATAATACTACGCAATACGAGTCCGCTTTCATTTTAATTAAATGTACTCTTTGAGTATCTCAAAATTTTGCTATATTTATTTAATTCGTAAATTGAATATCAAAGACCAAAAGAAATAATCAATATCAGTTTCAACCACTCGCAGGCGTTGATTTATTAGATCATCGCCATTTTTAATATCCAGAGTTTAAAAGCTTTTCTCACCTAATGACAATGATTTACGGTTGTAAATAAAAGCGTGTTTCAAATTTTAACGCTTAAGCATTATTAAAATTTTAATTTAACACGAACAGTAATGGCTGTAAAAAATTGCATAGTTATATTCTTGAAAAACCTTAAAACATTTCCAGCAGTCGCCAGTGCCTAGTACGTGCTACACAGCCGCATAAATTGCACGGCAGGTGTATCTAAATTGTGGGTGGAGGCGTTAATATTTAAATCGGTAGTGTAATACAGGCGTGTGCCTATCGCTCGATGCACGCAGTCCATTTCCATAAAAGCCTCTTCAATCTCTCAAAACGTTTTGGGAATTTCAATTTGCGCTTAGCGTTTTTTTCCCGTCTCTTAAGCGGAGTCTTTTTCGTAAATATTTAGTGCTTCATTGAATTTTAAATACTTGGCCGTGGTATGGAATATTTGTCTTTACTTAGGGTTTTATATTAGCAGTGTAAGGGCCTTTATTTAAATCCACAGTATAATTTGTACCTTCGTCTTGCATAGCGAACATTCCGTTTCCTTATTTTACGTGGCATACATTTCTCTATTTGCATATCTTCAATAATATGGACATTTCTTAGAGTTTATAATTTTCATAGATTCATTTTTTTATGAAAAAAAAATAAAAAAAGAAATATCATATTAATGTAATAAAAAATCTAAAACACGTCTAATAAAATACTAAATATGAATTTATTTATCGTAAAGTACAGAATAATTATAACAGTAACTTTTAGTTTACATTTCCGACTCTAATAGTCTATTTTTTGTCAAGCGTCACATAATAGTTTCAAAATCTATTTCTAAAAAAGAACTCGTCTGAGAATGCGAATAACGACCCCTCTTACGTTACACAACTTTTTTAATATAAATAACAGTTTTGCTGCTTAATTGACGAAAGTAACGTTTTTTTACAAGCTTTTTTTAACATTTGACATACAAAATTTTACTGCTACAAATTTTATTTGCAAGTAGTTTTTTTAAATAAAATATTACTTGTGAAATAATCCATCAAAAACAAATGTGAAAAAGGAATTCAAGTTCAATATAAAACTATGGGGGCTTGTTAAATCTGCTTGACAAAAGAATCGAAATCTAAACAGTTGCTAACTTCAGGGGCCAAGATCGTCATCCTGAAATTTATTTATGAGCCAATAAATAAATTGAAAGGAATAAGTTAAGTTTTTTAATAATGAATCGATTGTAGACTGTAATATCTCCATAACCGCTACACATAAATTTTAAGAAATTTCATTTTCTAGCTAATTTAAAAGATTTTAATATATTTTTAAAATGTCATATTTGTATAATAAACGAATTTTGAGTTATATAAGTGCAAAAGTGGCCCCGGATCGATCTTATAACATTACACTAGGCTGAGTCATCAGTTCTTAGCTTAAACTTGGCTTGACACACTGTTGCGTGTCTTGATTCGCATATTAATGTAATAAAGACATTGCCACACTCAAATTGCTCATAATCTGGTTCATGGTGCGAAACGTAATTTAGTACATAGTTGAGTTCAAATACCCCTTGAAAATGTTTATATTTAAAAATATAAAAACACAAATATTTTCACCGTTGTTGTGGCTAAACAGTCTGATCGTGCGTCAATGGTTGTGGGTTTTATTCCCATTTGAAGTAGTTTTATTTTAAATGTATTGTTATCCACCGGCATTGTGCATCTTTGCAAAACGTCCTATATTGGAATTCAATCTATTTCTCTACATAGTACTTGGGAAATTCAAGCAGATATTAAATAAATTACATTTAAGTATTGAAATTTAAATAAAATTGGATTTAAAAACATAAATAAATTTACATAATATGTATTTTTTAATTAACAATTTTAACACGATTAACCAAAAATCAGAAAAATACTTTCTACATCATTTCAATATAATAGACAAAAAAGACATTGCGTATGTCTTGCTTGATCAAACAATTCTAATCCATCTATGTTTCTGAGCTTATCGAATCGTCGCGATATTTAAGACGGTGTGCACACGGCATACAAAGGTCAGTGACCCGGGCGATGCGGGCTCGAATTCGGTAGCCGTCGGGGACATTAATCGGACGTCACTTGTCTTTGATACTTGGAAGATGGGACGTAAAGGGTAACATAGTAAATAGTAAATAACACTTTCACCTTTTTACGCCCTAGGCCGAAGATTTATAACTTTTGTTAAAAAGTCGCTCAGGAAAATCAAAAAGAAAAAGGTACAAACACTTGTAAATAACTCTTTGAAAATGTTTCCTTTTTGTTCTTTTATACGTTAGGTATAACATAACAATTATAAATATTCGTTCATTCATAAAAAAATGTCCGAAAGATATTTACGGAGTGCCTTAACACTAGGTTCCCTCTACCTGGCTCTCCGTTCTATATGCGAGATACAGCGTGAAGGTATGTATGTATGTAAGTAAGATATTTACGTTACTATAATAACACTTTCAATAAACATACATGCGTTCGTTATATCTATAAATATAATAATATCGTCTGTATTATAAAGAATAAAACTAATTTAAAAAATAGAGCAAGATTTTGGCTCAACTATTCCTTTTAGCATTTTACATGTATCTATAGATGCGTCCTGACCCACAAACTACATTAGAAAACAATTTATCAACAATCCGTTTCCTTAATATATTGAGTTAGAATAATATTGTGAAAGATAAATCTTCGAACCGTGTTACGTTCTTTCACGCTTAACCGAGTTTTGTTTCGTCATTGCTGACGTTTATATTTGTTTAAGATATTCTTTCTCAATGTTTTTCTTATTTAGGTATAATAAGATTAATAATCTGTAATCGTGATGTTTGATACATATTAATAAATATAATATGATGAAAGGAAAAAAAATGGCAGAGTTCTACAGAAAAACGTAGACTTAAAGCTCTCAATTTAACATGAAATGTATTATTCTGCCTCAATAAGTATCATTATATTTCCATTTAAATAAACTTGTATGAATAATCTCCATAATATATTTAAATTAGGTACTTTTTCAGTTTACCTTATACACATGTTTATATTTGTTTCCACCTACCAAATCCTCACAAACGAAGTCGGGGACAAAAGCTAGTTATTTCATATTCAGCATTATGAAGTTCTATGCTTCTGAGCTCATTTATTACGAAATTCAAAAGACTGATGCTTCAAAAAGACAAAGGCAAGCCTAAGTGAATATTTTCTTCAACAATGAAAATTAGATTTCGCTACCCTCGAGCAAGATATTAGTATGATAAGCCTGCATTACCCAAATTGCTTTGACCGTAATAATTTACGAAAAGTTACCTGTTGAAAGTCCTTTCTCTTGGGACTCAAAAGGATTTAGATGAAGTCGTAACGTTCAAGAGTATAAATACGGCAGATGGCATGACTGAAGCGAGAATTGTTTACGTCTGTCGGTACTAAATATTTCAGTTACAGCTTTATGTTCTAGTGTTTAGTTTGCTTTCTCCTTAAAATATATAGAACATAATATAATGCCAGTTACGCAGTAGTTCTTTTGCTACTTACTTTTGAAATATTGGTTCAGATTATGGTTAACTTTTTAATAACAGTATGTACAAGAGCTGCTTATAATTTATTAATAGATGTTTTCTTTAGCTTTTTTGTGTTGTTACAGGTAAAGGTTGTGACAGATCATAAAAACTTTTACATCTCGAGTGGTCACCAATATTGAAGGTAGTAATAAAAGTTTGATAAAGCAAGTTCTTCTGTATTGGTACAGCCTGTTTTTATTGAGCTATCAAGATTGTTACCAATTTTATATCTACAAACGTTTTGTAAACAATATTAAAATTACCTTTAATAAAAAAAATTAGTTTAGTAATAAATATAAGAATTACCTTATGGCAAATATAAAAAATATTTTTGTTGTAAAAAATAACGTTCTCTTTTAGTTTAATTCTCGTTCTTTAATTCTCGTGTAAGTGTCGCAACTTGCGATATCTAAAGTCACATAGTAGCTTTCTTCACACAAAGTGTCTAAAATAAGCCCTCTGATGTCACATGCTCGATACATTTAAGGCCACAGTGAATTATATAATAACATCAAACATATGGTTTACATTCGAAAATAGCATGAAAAAATGTCTTTGTTGAATTTTTTTTACAAAAAATAATTAATTATCCCTGATTAATTCAAAAGTTCTTTGGCAGTCTCATTAGACAAAGTTTAACGATCGTCCGCCTGCATACGGAGTAATGTACATACATAGATATCATAAACTTTTCTATACCTACCCCGCAGTTCGATTGAAATCCATTGACACATTTCCTTCTGTATCATTTGGTATTCATTTAAACTTAAAAATGTGGATTGAATTTAAAGTAGAACTCCTATAAATTCTCTGTATAGTGTTATATGCAACTGCATGTTGCATTTGGATATAACTAATTGTAGCGTAATATTATATTAAAAATACGCTACGATACATTTTATACGGTATATTTAATCGTGACAGGTTGTGGGTTCGATTCCCACTCCAGGGAATGTAAAATTTAGTATTTTCATTTCTTGGGTTTGGTAATAAGGCAAAGCGCGGCGTTGAGTTCCGCCACTCAACACGCTATGCCTCAATTCGGCGGAAAGTGGGGAACGGAATTGTTGAGAATGGAGTGTCTTAACACTAGGTTCTCTGGTTCCCTCTGCCTACCCTGTTATATGCGGGTTACAGCGTGAAGTAAAAAAAAAATACGCTATTCATTAATTGGTAGCGGAACACTTGTATTTTGCTTCAAAGCTTTTCTTTTAATAAATCCAATTAAGAACGCTTCGAATAATTTAAAAGACTGAACAACTGTAAACACAGATTTTAATGAGCATATTCGCTTGTTGTTATTATTATGCATCGGAATATTTTTAATTGTGTATGTTTTTTGCTACTCAATACATTTTTAGGAAAAATATTTAACTTTTATTTTATCAATTATCGTATCGTATGTTATTGTATAGCTAATTCTTATTCTGTGGAACACCAGTCTCGTAACGTTATCTGTTTTTAATGAACACGAACGTGACCGTACTATCTTGTTACAGAAATAATTGCACTTGACTGCAAACCTTTAGAAAGTGTAAAGATTTTAAGGAAATATTCAGTACGTTGGTATTAAAACCAGAATAAAGTACTTTAAATATATAATTAATATGTTTTTTCGCGCGCATTATGTACCAATTATATTTAATTTCATTAAATTTAATTAAATATTAGTCTTCATTAAATAAAATAGGGAATAGCATGAATGTGGTTGACTGGTTCCATAAACTGTTTGTAACATGAATGTGCGTAACACAGTTTTTACACCAACTTTTACATCACACCGTTCTTTAAGTACAAGACATAAGGTTGTATTCTCAATATAATTCTTTACAATGTAGTACGATTTAAATAGTTACTGTGATACACTTGCATCGGTAAATAGAATCTCATGGAAAACCTTAAGAAAATTGTTTCTAAGTTAAGTCCATTGGGATCTTTTCAGTATATCATAAATTCTATAGAAACTTGTTTACTGCATATTTTGATAGAAGTTCATAATTTATAAAAAAACCTGGCTGATCAATAATTTAAAATATGCTCATTTTATGAACTATATAATTATTTCATTAATCACCCAACTAAAGATTTTGGATTAATTTTCTAATGTATGCACAGGAATATTTAATTCATTATTATATGCAAATGACATGGCTTCATCATGAAATCACTGTGATAGGTTCAAGTTAAATTCTTACTAACTTTCAGTCATTTGCTTGCGTTAAGCATGTGTTTTATTGATATTTGATTGATTTACAATTTCTAGTAACGATAAGTGTAGCAATCTTTAACGCCTTTGTTATTTTAAGTTTAATAAATTTTAAATTTTTACTCCCACAGTCCCACCGGATAAAATAAGAATGGTCCAAAAGAGTTACTACTACATGCATATTGTACAAGCCAGAGGGACGTTTCAGTCTATAAAGAGCCTTTGCTCAAATATCCCCTACACACAGGACAGCTAACATATTGAGAGACAAACTCTGCTCGAGGCCTCATTCAATATTTACATTGTTTGTTTTGCATCACCGACACCGAAAATTGTACAACTTTAGCTGAAATTGCGGTAGTTTTGTGTTTTGTGAAAAACGACATTTCTTCTGACGTTACATTTATACTGGCATAAAGGTAACACTAGACAGTTAACAGAAAAATAATACTGTTGTAAATTCCTATATTAAATTGAAAAATATTGAGTACGTGAGGAAACTATAAATAACATTACTTTCAAAATTATTTTTGTTCCATTTGTGTTTTACGGTAACATCCAATTATCAAGTTAATAATTCTATTAGACTAATCGCCCTTAATTATAGTGTGGGTACTCATTTTTAATTTATATGCCGTTATGTAAATCACGCAGATTTCTTGCACAGCTTAACTGTCTTAACCTCGGGTTCCTTGTTCACTTTTACACGAATCATATTATTTGTACATGTAAAATTTACTTTTAATGAGATCCCTCCCTCAAATATATGTTCTGTAGTACATCTACTTTCATAGGAACACGTTTTATTATGCCAAAAGTGAAAAAAAATTTTGGGCCTTGAAAAATTACCCTTAAATACAATAATTTCCATATATTTTATTACATTTATTACAAATGCCGTGACATTTTCAAACTGTATGTAATGTTAAAATACTGAGTATAGCTTCTTTGTGAGCTCATAGCCTGCAGGTCTTTCAACCATCGGTTTCGTTTCGCAAGTTGCACACCCCGATACCTTTTAAAATCTATTTGCAGGAGTATATAATTTCCCCTACAGTAGCGACGTAGCAATTTTCGTTCCCCGCGGCTAAATTTACCGGTTTGACATGCATAGTGTTTTTATCAAAGGATTTCGAGGGTATCAAATTTGTATATGTATAAGAATTTGTTTAAAAATATATTTTATAAAACACACAAATTATGTCCTTTCGACCGACTTTTAATAATAAGTCATGTAAAATTGGATAGATGTTTATTTTTGCTAAAAATAAAAGGTAGATAATAGGGTGTATTATTCACGCTTCACTTTAGTACAGTAGGTTCTCTCTTAAACTCACTGATAAAATATGACGTTAAATTTACCTTCATATACTAGACGCTTTGATATATGTATCTTATCATTATACTGATTTTGATTATAATTGATGCAAAATATTTCTTGTAAAGATAAAGCTGTTGTTATTCTTTTTAATTAATGATATTTATGTACTACAGACATATGATCTGTATTTTTTCTTAACAATCAGTTTTTTTAATATTTATTTTACCTTTTTTTTTCATTATCATTACCTAAAATAGATTTATAGGAACACATAGCTTAGTGTCTGTATGTGTTATTCAATCGTGTAGAAAAACATTATAAAAGTGGTTTATATTAAGAATTTAGGCGATATAGCATCTTCTAAAGTATTGTTCTGCTCTATATTGAGGAGTATTTTTTTATTTTGTTTGTTCGACTGTTGAGACGTAATCGTTACATATATATTGTAAGTTAAAAGCTGATCAACTTTTTTAATTGCGTGTACTAGTCACTTAATATGCAGTACATATGATACATAGATTTATTTTTGTATACCTACTACAAACATATTTTGATAGTCCCATACAAAAATGATTGCAAATTAATATAAAATAACAACAGCATCTTTTCATTATTCATCTGTACTAATGAACAGAAAAATAATCTCATTACATAAAGTGTTTCTTAAGAATTTCAGATTAGCTAATTTAATCCATCACGAGTGTGAGATGTATGTAACTTTCTTCTATTTACGCGTTAGGTCGTTCACCATGCACACGCGTAAGTAGGTCATGTTCGATTTATTTTTATACGACAGATATGACATCGTGCAAGGCAAATAAATATTTTTAAAAAATAATTATGATTTTTACTGCGAATCGAGGTACACGGAGAGAATTTCGTGTCAAAACTCCGTTCTCCACTCTCCGCCCGAATTCCTAAAATTAAAATTTAACGCCATACATCTCATTAGAATACAGAAATTAATGTAATTTAATAATTATTGTTCCCTCGATCGGGGAACGATCCTTTCTACGTCGCGATTACAGTTAGTACACTGTACCCTGCGCGACAATGGCTTTATTGTTTTTAAATATTATCTAAAATAAACTGGCGACAAACAAAATAAACTATTTTCTGTAGCTATTTATACGTTACAAAGAGTCGTTACCCAAATATTCCATAAAACCGCTGAATAATGTACAGTGTACAGACAATGTATTGAAGTTTTATTTTATTATTATTTTTTTTAACTTCACGCATACAGCGGGGGAACATAGCATAGGCAGAGGGAACCAGAGAACCTAGTGTTAAGACACTCCGTTCTCTTTCAACATTTCCGTTCCCCACTTTCCGCCAAATTGAGGCATTGCGTGTTGAGTGGCGGAACTCAACGCCGCGCTTTGCCTTGCTACCAAACCCAAGATATGAAATTACTAAATTTTACATTTCCTGGAGTGAGAATCGAACCCAAAACCTGTCGCGTTTACAGTCGCACGCTTGTGCCTCTGCGCCACGACAGACATTGAAGTTTTCGCTTCACCTTCAAATACTGTTGCGTGTTGGGCCATAGCCTTTTTGTTGTTCTTCTTCTTGTTTAATTAATTGCTAAGTGCAGCCAAATCGCACCATATGGCGAAGAAATATAACGCCTTTCAGTAAAAACAATTTATCTTATATTAATATGCTTACATTCAAAATATACTAAAGTAGATACAATTTTATAACAACGTTGATAATTTTAACCAACGTTATTTATTATTATAAGATGTACTTAAAGTGTTAGCTTTAAAATAATAGTTCTTTCTTCCCGATTCGAACGACGAGGCGAAGTAACTTAAACAAACAACATTAATAACCCGTCTAAGCAAAATAAACTTCCTAGATTTATATATTTTTATTATTTTCGTGTTTCTACTTTTAATATGAAGGATGAAATAAGAGAGACATTTATTAGATTTAGAAATATATTTAGACTTTAATTTCGTAAACTACAATTTAATGTATAATAACTAACCACTAAAATATATTTTCTTTAAGAGCACTGGCATACGTACGTGATGCTACATTGATGCCTCTTGTTAGCACTCTTTAATGATTAAGGCTTCGGTAGACGATAAAAGCTACATAAATATTTACTTAAAACGATACCATCTTTTAAGCAACATGTATTTTACCGATACGTAAATATAAATCACTGTTAATTTTTTTTTTTATAGCTTCACGCTGTATCCCGCATATAGCAGGATAGGCAGAGGGAACCTGAGAAACTAGTGTTATGAAAGGAAATGGAAACACTAAACTTATATTTCCTAGAGTGGGAATCGAACCCACAACCTGTCGCGCTTACAGTCGCACGCTTGTATCTCTGCGCCACGACAGGCGCAATTATTTAATATTAGATAATAAAACATTAATTAATACGCTTCATATAAAAAAGAATTTGATAACCACTAGCATCATTTATATGTTATCGACATTCACCTTGAAGATTACTAGAGCGTCTCGACCGCAGGTTTGGCAACAGTCGAGGCTACTTCACTGCTAATGGTTGGTGTAATTGTACGAAACTAGTTTTCTTATAACAGTCCATAATAGTTAAATTTGTAAATCTGTGTTCTTTTTAAAATATGAGGAAAATATTTAATTTTTTATCTCTATTTTCTATAGAGATAAAAAATTAGATTGATATTTTGTGTTAGCACTTATAATATTGGATTGGTGTTTTGGTAATGTATTTAAGAGAAACATTTTTGTTAAAACAATTAGATCATATCTGGTTTATTTTTAATTTATACGTTCACATTCCATATAACTTAAATGGTCTGGTTGCCTTTAATAAGAGAAACGTGGGCGGAAAGTGGAGAAACGAATAGATTTAAGAGGTACTTAACGCTTCGTTATATAATAATAAAAAATCCGAATAGTCTCTTATAAGTTATATTCATATTAAATTAAACTATTAAAAAATATAACGCCTGCCGTGGCGTAGAGGCACAAGCGTGCGACTGTAAACACCACAGGTTGTGGGTTCGATTCCCACTCCAGAAAATATAAGCTTAGTATTTCTGGGTTTGGTAACAAGGCAAAATGCGGCGTTGAGTTCCGCCACTCAAGACGAAATGCCTCAAATTCGGCGGAAAGTGGGGAACGGAGTTGTTGAAAGAGAACGGAGTGTCTTAACACTAGGTTCTCAGGTTCCCTCTGCCTACCCTGCTATATGCGGGATACAGCGTGAAGCTATGTATGTATGTAAAAAATACATTTTTGGAAACCCAACATTTCGAATACTTTACAGGAGTCCGTGGTTACAGGTAGTCTAGCTGTAAAATAGTTTCAATTGATATGTGTAATAATCACGAAAATCATAGATCTCATTAAGTTATATTCATTCATTAAAAAAAACTTGAAAACGTTTGGACACGACAAAATACCTAGTAAATCCTTATTATACTTATTTATATAAAAAAAATAACAACCTAAGATACATTTTAATAACCCATTCACATTTACACAATTTCATCGTTAACACAGTCTTAAGTCAATGTTTATTATTCTTCTGAGATTTATTTTCGATCTGAACCTGCCTTATTTGTCGATCGACCTTTAATTCGTTTCGCTTTCTTATTTTGATAATGTTATCCTTGAATACTAGTTATCGCGATACCATATATTCTTTATTGACTTATATTGACTTACATTAATCGTGCTCATATATTTTAATTTAAATAATTCGTGGCGTAGTGGGCAGTGTCTGACTGTAAACACTATTGGCTGTGAGTTCGAGTCCCACTAGGGGGCATGATTATCTATATATTAATACGTGAAGCAAAAAATTTGGACCCCTCTTTACGAAAATTACGCGGACGGAGGAGCACGAAACTAGCACACTTATCGTTTATAAAGCAAAGGAGTGCAGAATGATATACTTTTTAAACTAATACAAAAAATATATAATAATTTTATATTATTATGAAATAAATATTACACACACTATCATGGTTTGACATCCATGTTTGTATAAAGTGATATATACATACGTTGCTAGGACGCGTTATTAAGGCGTCAACGGGGACACTAGTAAATATTTAAACTGTATGTGTGGCATTGAGTTTCGTTATCTATTTGTCTCGTAAACTGGAGAACGAAGTATCTAGAGAGTAGACTCTCTCTGATACCCAGCAATGAACATACGTAAAGCTGCAAAAAAATATCGAACATTTTCTTTCATATTCGCAATCATAATTTACTCCTTTTAACATGACTCATAGCAACTCAAATTCTGTAACTACGATTATTAATGCATTGATGGCTTCCTAGATTAAAATTAAACACAACGGAAACTAACAAACTATGACTATTGGATCAGCTATTATTTGTCTGAAAGCCAATAAATCTGCTCTAACTGCATCGACTGTATATACCGATTAACAATTAATCACTCCACGGGTAAATGTTGCAGTAACAACAGTGAAAATATGCTGATACATTCATAATGGTAGATATACTATATATATTTAATGTTTTTTAGTTTAAATTCAGTAATTTATTAAATAAATGAATAAGTAAACTAAATAGTAATAAAATTCATCATATTTCATTGATTCATAAGGTAAGAAATTTTAGTTAACTCTTTGTTTTCGTTTCTTTTCTTATCTTCACGCTGTATCCCGCACATAGCAGGGTAGGCAAAGGGAACCAGAGAACCTAGTGTTAAAACACTCCGTTCTCTTAATATTTCCGTTCTCAACTTTCCGTCGAATTGAGGTTTTGCGTGCTGAGTGGCGGAATTCAATGCCGCGCTTGTTTCCATAGCGAGGAAATGAAAATATTAAAATTTTAATTATTATACATATTTTATATTTTCATTTCCTGGAGGGGGAATCGAACACACAACCCGTAACGTTTACAGTCGTAAGCTTGTGCATCTGCACCACTGGCCTCATCATTTAAAAATTCGTAATAATTCTATCACTTTTTATATGTATGTACTATGATACCTATTATATTTAAGAAACGAGTTTGTTTTAAATATAGCGCTGCATTGTACATTTAAAACAAAAAACAACACTATCCGACGGAAGTGAATAAACAGATTAGTTTAATTAATGAACCTGTTAATTACTTAGTTCAGTTAACAATTTACTGACATTAGGCGTGGGAATGTATTTATAACGTTTTTAGGACCATATGCTTCAAACAATTTAAATTTTACGTAATACTCACTGAAGTACAATACACCATGACAAAATAAAACTTGTGTTCCAATTACAAAACTTATAATTGAAACTGACTGAGATTGTTGTGGGTTCAATTCCCAATGGAGGGACTTTAAATTGTACTTATATCCCCACTGTGATAAGACAAAGCCCAGTGTTGAGGTTCGCCCCCTTATCAGGGAACGTAAATACGGATGAAAAGCGGAGAACGGAATGATCTAACACGCCCCACAACGTGAGGAAAAGCGTGAAGCTGTACTCAAATTACCTATGTACATAGGGAACCTTGTCTTTAATATTATATTAAGAATGTCGAAACTGTGTCCAAATTCGCGTACGTATAAAGCTTTTAATATAGATAATTTTATAAGGAAAACATTTTTTTATTTATTAATATTTTTTTTCCTTGAGAAAATAAAACAGGCAACGCTATTAAAATAATGAACTGAATACTTGACCTGAGCTTGTTTCACTACAAGTACTCCTCATAAAAATATTGCTACAGCGAATAGCGAGCGATATTTTTTGTACAAAAACTTTTTAAAATGTACAATGAAAATCGGATATTCATTCAATACGACAAAAACTGTATCAGTATTTCGCTATACAAATTGAAGTTGATTCTTTATTGTAAACAAGCATTATGCAGCGGTTTTACCTGTGATTTTTTTTATTTTTAACAGTCTTTCATAAGTTTGACCCGAATTTATCTATATTTTTATTTCCCTATCTATGAACGTAAGAAAATCTTACTTCATCTCGCTAACGTTAGATTCACTTAAAAATTTGACCACATGTTAAAATCTGATGGTATTAAATTATTTTTAATATAGCACGAACTTATAGTATATATATTTTTTACCTTGAGCCTGATGTACTTGTTAGGACAGAGAGAAAATAATTCAAAATGTATTTGTTTAGTTTTTAAAACAGTTTTAATGCTATTTGTCTTCAAGTATATTTCAGCTAGATATTATATGAATGTTATCAGTATATTTTTAATATAGCAGTATAAAAATATCTCTTACATATCCTTTAAAAATATAACAATGGTTAAAAGTTTAATCCAGGCCAGATAAATATACTACGCTTTTTTACACAGTTCTATTGTGCTGGTGCATTGACCCAGTGGTTTCGTAACGTATGTATGTATTTCTGTTATTAACACTGCTTTTTGTTTCCAAAGTTTTCCAAAGTACAAAGGCTCTGATGACCGATTTTACAAGGAGTGATTGAGCTGTAGTCTTTTCTCATGCATTGCCTATGAAAAATAGGTCGCCTATTTACGCTTCGACATGGGTTTTAGCTTGTGACATTAATTAGAGCAACATTAAGTAGCGGTATCACAAAGAAAGATGAACTAGTCTTTGCTACTTTAGTTTCGAAACGAGGAGCTTTAATGTGGAATGAAAAGAGAGCTTGGTTAGACGTCGCCCTTTAGACTTTGTATCATGGCGGCGTTTTCTTGTTCTTTTGCTGTATATATTGTTACTTAGATCTTCCTTGAACTTAGGTGATCTTTAATATATATGTACGATCATATCCTTGGTGGATATATTATAGTACACACACAAATAATTGAATCATTTTAATTTATTAAGTATTTCTAGCACTATTAAAAATATTGACTTTCTTCACTTCTTTAAACTAACTGTGCCAAATTTCAAACTCCTTCCAAATTCTTGTTAAATCGAATTGAAAGTTTTTCTTTCACATATTAATATGTATATAAATTACTAAAATACTTTGATTTGTCTCTATCTTTTCGTTATCTGTCAACAAGTGTAATAACATGTTCCACCGCGATACGGAACTAGCCACGTGCTATCGAACGCAATGTGATATTTATAGTAACGTATTCCGAAGCCAGTGACCACGATCGGGTTACGCTTGGGTCCGCCACCTGGCGCTGTCCACATGACTGCATACACCAGGTGCTATATGATCGATCTCCACCTTTTATTTTAAAAACTAAAGTTTCGTAATTTCCTCTGTTTCCGTAATTTTGTTTAAAAATGAATGGTTAACATAAAAAATAGATACGAATATATTTTTCAATTAATTTTACTTTCTTTGTCTATTAGGATTATGTAATGTTAGTTATTATAAAGGAAAAATTATAGTCGCTAACCTATTTTCGGTAGGAAAAGCATTGAAAACCGAATATTATTTCGATGTATTGTGTATTTTTTCTTTTTTATCGTTTTAAATACCTTCATAATCATTTTGATATTCTTTTTTGGATCCATAATAAGGAAGAAAATTTTACAAACAATTAAGGTTATTGTAACGCATTAGGATAGCGTCGGAGTGTAACTGCGAAGATAATCTGCAATATCCAAACGGGGGCATGACTATATTTAAATTATTTTCACTTTTATTTTTTTTATTTTGTCTAAAAGTTTCTTAAGACTAGGTTATCTTTGCCGACCGGGCAGGTGGGTAGTAAAGCTACTAATAAACAATAATTCTCCAAGTCTAAAATTGCTATAATTTGTATTATTTTGTTTTAGTGTGCTATACAAAGAGTCTATTGTTTTACCTAACAAAGAAGGTATCACAATATTTACTTCACATCTTCGCTCATATATTCTAACCTACCATTAAAACGGTAGACATTGCGTGATAGCGACCCGGGAGTCGCTTGTACGTCTTTATTTCTATGAAAACCACACTATAAACGAAGTAAAGTAAAATGAACCTATTTTTTAATAGTATTAGAGTTCAGATTAGCTTAAAATAAATAAATATTTAGTCGTACAACTCGGTTAATTACTCGACAGTGACGAATAGAATCTGCGTGCTGCGAAATTCCTATGAAATCTTTTAGTGTTCAGTGATAGTTCAGTGCTGCGTATTGATAATCTGTTATCGTTAGATTTAAATCTATTGTATAAAGTATAATTACGTATAAAAACAATATAACAGGCATGAGCAATAAACAATTGGTTATTAAGTGCGATAACGTTCACAACATGCACGCGAATAAGGCCGTAACAAAAATGTACTCTGGAAACTACGAAGATAACTATCAACTTAACGACTAATATCTTGTGAAGTGAGCAATAAAAATAATATAAGTACCAGTATATGCAGAAAAGGTACAAGTAAAAAATTGTAATAGTGGTGAATATTGTAAAAATAATATTTAAATATAAGCGTGATATTTTAATTTTATTTTAAATCAAATTTTACTTCAAAATTAATTTAGTTTAAAAAAAATCGATATTATTTTAGAGGCATTTTTACGTTTTAAGTACATTTGTTATATATATACTTTCGGTATTCTACTTACTTAGGTATTCTAGTTACTTTTTAATACTTTCGGAATTTCGGGTAAGTATATAAATACTTACCCGTAATTCTCAAGCTAAAAGACTTAGGAGAGCAACATAGATATGTTTCGACTTTAACAAGTTCTATAATGAATACTGCATGAATACATTAGAGATTCCTTAAAAAATTCCTCGTCCCGGTTTTCAAAATCTTAGGATTAGTAGCAAAATATATTTATCGAGAAAAAGGGAATATATAAACATTCTTCTGTTTATTTAATGCTTTATACCTACAGTTTTCTGCGTAGCCATAAACAATTAGAACGTAAGAAATAGAAAAATAATTTTCGCAATATTTTACGATTTCTTCATAGATAAGTTACCGATTACACACATTTACTATATGTTGTATCTTCAAGATTTTCAACAAAAACTAATACTTGTATAAAGAAAAATGACTTCTATGTCGTAGAGCATTCTGCACCTAAAAGCGCCGTCTGCCTAACGAGCAGTCTAGTGTTATAGATCGGCGCGACGTGCCTGTGCTATGAGTTGTGAAGCACTGCTCGGTTTTAAACTTTTATTATTCGATTTAATAACTAGATAAATTGACCTGTAAATAGATTTAATCACTGCAATTAAATTAACGAGGTTCTTAATACGATTATAACATAACTGTATTTCAAAGTTCTACTGTGTTTAATGATTCGCTATATATTTTTTTTATTTTCTAGGTAAACAGCGAAAGGGTTTTCTAAGTAAAAGTAAGTCATTAGTTATCTAAAAAGTATAAGTCAACAAAGGCTTAAATTTCGCCTTTCCTTAAACAATGTTAAGAAATATATCATACTTTGCAATATCGTGGAAGGACATTCGACTCCGTTGGGAAGCTCGTTTAACATAAATATTTGCAATTAAAATTAAGCTTCAGCGCCCTATCCAGCTATTATTCAAATTGCACACCACAGGAGACCTCAGAAAGTTTCAAATTAATTAAGAGGGCTATAAGACGGCCCGTTAAGGAAATAACAATGATAGTCCCCCGCATCCTTATTTATTGTAGCCAGGAGAACTATTTCACTTGCCCCCTGTCATCATCTCGACGAATTTGGCTGCCCCTTACAACCCCTCTACTATTTCATATTTGCTTATGTGCAACCCTTTAGATGCATTCTCGTCGGATGCCTCGCTAACGCTTTAGTACTTGGTGGTTTTAATACACGAAAGTTCCAAGAGAGGGTACCCTGAGTGATTCTTGTGGGAAAAGTAATAACTTACATGTTATGTAGGTTTAGCTCTAGCGCATTAAGTTATTGCTAATGGCTTTACATTCCGTAAACAGTTGACAGTCTGGAAAACTATTTTGCATATAATTGATGTTGTTTAGTCTTATATCTATTTATAGCTTTACTATAAAAATCTAAATTTTGATTTTTAATCTCCTTGGGGACTGTGGGAGAGCACTAAGAAAGAATTTCTAGAAATTCCTACGGAAAGGAAAAAAAGAAGTTGTTATGCTTTATAATACACGTACATGTAAATGAAATCGCCTTATACAGCTGGTTTATAAATATTAGAGATAAATTAATGATTATTTGCATAAATTTATTTTCACATAGCCATATAAAAAGAGCTCAGTATAAACGTATAGATTTTCTGAATTATTTACCGTGAATAGCGATATCAAAGTAAAACAACTTTAACGCTTGACGTGATATCTACTTAAGTTCGTTGAGCCGACTCGTATTGTATAGAGGGAGCGTAAGAATCTTGACTTGCTCCAATTTAATATTTCTTACAAAAAGATGTTGTGATTTCAGTAACTTATCTTTTATAATACTTTTTTAGGATTATGTATATCACATATATTAGAAAAAAGAGCCTATTCCTCATACACTCCTTGCTTCAATTTTCGCCCGAGTTCGAGACATTGTGTACTGAATGGCGGAACCCAACACCGCACGTTATCTTATCAAAGTACGGACATAAAAATAACTTACAATCAACCCTCCGGAGGAGGATAAAATCCTCAATCATAATGATTATAGTCAAGCACTGTTCCACTAAGCCGTGATGGTTAAATATTATATATAATATACGAGGCAAATACTGAAATAAACAGAAATTTTATAATTAAAATAATTAATTAAATAAATATCATAACAAACGCTCTATATTTTATAAATATTTGGTATAATGTATATAACTACATACAAATATAAAGATACTTGGTATTCGAACATCAAGAAAACGTTCACATTGACTTTAAACGTTTGGTGAGCACATTCTACGAAACGATAAGCAATATCGCTAAGAAATACACTTATGAATAGGCTTATTACGTCACTATAGTTTTTTAAGCCATGCAACAAAAAAGAATTTTCATTTAAACTCATTGTAAATTTACAAAAATTAAAAAATAAAACAATTTTTAATCGTATATAGAACACCAAAACAATAAATATTTTTTACTATT
This sequence comes from Philaethria dido, assembly GCA_033558755.1. NCBI lineage: Eukaryota > Metazoa > Arthropoda > Insecta > Lepidoptera > Nymphalidae > Philaethria > Philaethria dido. Next base: position 501,296 of record JAKGSA010000157.1, read on the forward strand.
TCCTACAAAGGTTTATGTTACTGTTTTTAATAATAGATTACTTCCGCATAGTATTGATATGAAAAATGAAAATATCGCTCATAACTTGCTGTCATAAAACGTTAGAAAAAGAAACAAACTGCTGTCATTCTTGAATATTCAAGTACAAAAGTAACCGTGTCTTATATTTACTTAGTCATTTTACTATCTATAAGTCATTGACATTCGGAATTGCTTAATGATAAGGTTATGTCACTCTCAAGATTATCATATGAATACGTTACTTTATTTTTTATTTACAATTCAATGTTTTGTAAATTCTTTATAATATATTTTTTATTAAAGTACTAAAACACTATAAAAATAAATGTCAAATAGATAAAGATACATATACATATTATGAAATATTTATCTTTTTTTACTAACGATTAATAGTTAAATAATACTTAGTGGAAAGCTTTTTTTTTTCACCAAAATGCTTATATACTAAAATTATTATTTTTTTTTTTTTTTTTTTTTTTTTTTTTTTACTGGATTATGAGTTGGCAGAGAGCAGGCAGAAGGACCGCCTGATGGTAGTGGTTACCTTCGCCATGAACATCTACAACACAAGAGATGTACTAGATGCGTTGCCAACCTAGAGGATACAGATGGAAAGGGAGGACAATGTAGTAGTCCGCTATCGGAACCACCACATTTTGGGGAAAGGATGGGTGGGAAAGGGGAAAAAATATACTAAAATGTGACATAAATACGTTAAATTAAAAATACTTGCATAAAAAAAGAGTTTATATAGTTAGATGTTTTTTTAAAGCATCCATATATCGTACGTACGTACCAGATTGTATCGTAACTTAGTCCAAAGTTTTGCCAATACACGAAATATAAAATCAGCTGTATTTTTCTTACGTCCTTTAAATTAAATCAAAACAAATTATATTATTTATGTTATGAAATCTATGGATTGATTTTTGTCATGTACTTGTATACTTATTTATTATACTTATATATTTACTTAAATTAATAGGAGCGTTACAAAAACAAAAAAAACGAATTAATTATTAACTCTCACTTCTTAGTCAACGTTCTCTTTTAATTCTTAATCAACTTTTTACTTGAAAAAATAATTAGAGTCCGTTGAAAAGCTGCATATTCTGCAAAAATTATCCAGACTGTGTTTCAGTTTCTGAAGATGAATAGATTCTGTCTAGCAACTTGCCCGCGGCGTGTTGACAAAGAAAAGCTACAACCATTTATGTTATGTACATATTTTAAACTTACATAAATCCACAGAGCTATTTTTTTTTTTTAACTTCACGCTGTATCCCACATATAGCAGGGTAGGTAGAGGGAACCTGAGAACCTAGTGTTAAGACACTCCGTTCTCTTACAACAATTCCTTTCCCCACTTTCCGCCAAATTGAAGCATTGCGTGTTGAGTGGCGGAACTCAACGCCGCGCTTTGCCTTGTTACCAAACCCAGGAAATAAAAAAAGAGCTATTTATAAAATGTATATTAAGAATGTTCTTTCATTTGAATATTTAACAAAGATTAATTTTATGAAAAGTTGATTTTATATTGTAGTAAATTTTGTTGTATTTATTTTCGTATTATAATAAAATATTTCATCTAATTTCCTATGTATGTCCTTAGTATTATCCATACCTGAGATATAAATAAATACAATTCTTCTTATAGATTATAAATATTTACTACAATGTGAAAGTACAGATCGACGTATTGTTGTTGTGGAAAGTGTCTTTGTTACTGTTATTATTTGTAAACGATTGCTGTAGAACTACTTATATAATCAAAGCGGTAACAATTTATATTGATATGATTTAATATAAAAAATTTAATGTGATGTTCATAGTTATTATTGTTTTCTTTTTTTTTTTTTGAGGATGGTAAACTATAGAAAGGGACATCGCCTGAGGTGGTACAAAGGCCTGCTCATGAAGGCCTGGTAACAATAAAGAGATGTGTATAGATGCGCTGTTACCGGAGGAGCAAAGACGGAAGCGGGAGTGATAGTATCGTAGGTGTCTGCTGGATCGGAAACTCACCGCCATTTTGGGGAAAAGGATGGGTGGAAAGGGAAAACCTGGCTTAGAGCATGCCATCGAACCGGAACACATCATGAGATATTTGGCGGTTCGTCTTTGGACATGATAGTGGTCGCGAGCCAGACGGAGGACGAACCTCCTACCACCAAACAAATATTTATCTTATATCATCATGTTATTTCTTATTATATTTATAGCATATATTTTTTAATATCAGATTCCATTATGAATTTCACTATTTCTGGTCTCACATGAAAAAAGATAAAAAAAAAAATATTTTGACTGAAGTCGCTATAAGAAAACAAACTAAACAATAAAATAATATTTGCTGCTTCTCACCACATTATGAAATGAATTGTGGTTTAAGTAATTTCACAGATCATTATACATATCTTTTAATCAAGATTCAACGTGAGTCTTATTTCATTTGTAAATAACTAACTTGTACGTGAACGTACTCGTGGCTCGTGGTAATGGCAGCACACCTACCGTTAAGGTCTTACCGCCGCATAGTCTGATTTTTTGTCGGCATTCAATCTTGTTGGCTTTGTTTGGTGTACTAATGGCTTCTAGAATAGAAAAGTATGCTTTTTCACGTTCATCATCATGTTTGAATTTTCAAGATATTATTTTATTAATACTATGAACACAAAAAGGAAATTTTAAAGAAATTTTGTGGTAGGAGGTTCGTCCTCCGTCTGGCTTCGGCAAGTGACCACTATCATCAAAGACGAACTCGCCAATATCTTAAGATGTGTTCTGGTTCGTATTTTGCAGCCGTGTTTAGGTTTTCCCCTTTTCCCACCCATCCTTTCCCTAAAATGTGGTGGAAACCGATAGCGGACTACTACATTGGGTCCTCCCTTTCCATCTGTATCCTCTAGGTTGGCAACGCATCTAGTACATCTCTTGTAAGCTGTAGATGCTCCCATGGGGCGAAGGTAAACTTCACTTTACCATCAGGCGGTCCTTCCGCCTGTTTGCCATCCGGCATCCATAAAAAAAAAAAAGGAAAATGTATGAGTCTCTACTTATTATTAGTAAAATTATTAATGTTATAATATATTTAGAGTACGATGGTAGAGTATGTGTAAGCTAAAATTTGCTTGTGAAAAATAATGGCCAAATTGTATTTTAGAATGATTTGTACTACGATATATTACTATAGTTATAGACATAATATTGTTTATATTTTATTCTAAAGTTTTTTATTTTTTTTTATTTTATCATTTAATGTAATTTTATCGTCTCACTCCAAATAACAAAGTACTAACATACGTTATAGAGATGCCAATAGGTGACAAAGTATGGGCAAGGTCGATGTGGCTGCGATATGCAATACCTGTGGTTAGATGTTATAGTTCTTGATGTTTGACATAATACTATAAGCATAGTTACAGGAAATGCATTCCAGAATTAATCAACTACTTCTATAATATAATAGGTAAAATATTATTATTTTAAATTCGTTAGACGATTACGAACGTCTGATTACGGTATACTAAAAATATGATTTTCTTATGAATGTCTAGCAAAAGTTTTAAGAAAGAAAAAATTCTAATAACTAGTGTCCCCGTAAATGCGTTAATAACGCATTGCGTAGTGACGTATATGTCACTTTATATAAATATGGATGTCACATTTATTTTCTTAATTTAATATACTTTTTCTGCATTATTTAAAAAAAATATTAGCATTCTGCACTCCTTCTCTATATAAGCTATTAGTGTGCCAAGTTTCATGCTCCTCCGTCCGCGTAAAAAGGGATTCAAAGATTTTGCTTCACGTATTTATATAGAGATTTTCATAGATATTTGCAAGTAATGTTTCAAATTTCTTATAATTAACCTAACCTTTTATAAACATTTTATTACCTCCTATATTTTACTAACATAATAGTTTAACGAAAGTGATCCGACTGGCATCCCGCCAGGACTATGGATATCACGACAGACAAATATTTTGGGGCCAATTCATTTGAGCCCGTGCGTGCCATATATTCTACTTCTATTTATGCGCAGGCTTAATAACATCATTTTGAGTTATTACTTTGATCGCTCTGTTTTTGTAATACTATAAGACGTTTGGATACCCTAGATTTTGTATAAAAGCACATACAAATTTATTAATGTAAAGAGTACAGTCTTATATCTAAAGAAACAAACGATGTACTCATTTTGTTTTCGACATGTATGTAGATATATAATGAAGAAGTAAATTCTTAGCTATGTGGCACAGTAGAGCAGGGTCTAACTGTAAAGGTGATTGGCTGTAGGTTCGAATACCAATCGGAAGTATGATTATATTAAATTTATTTTCGTCGCCCGCTTTGGTAAGATTAAGCGTGTCGTTGACATCCTCACAAAAACGTAACACGCAATGTTTCGAATTTAAGCGGATAGTGGAAGGCTGAGTGTCTTTATAGTAGGTTCTCTCTGAATTCCTAGCTATATGATAGAAAGTCGAAAACTAAGCTAAGCCAATAGTTAGCGAATTTGGCTATTTGTTGACGATAAATATTATGTATTAGTTTTCATGTTTCCTTCACGTCTGGCCTTTTGTCAGTTTTTCTTCGTCGTTCTTTTCTTTTAGCTTCACGCATCGGGAACTAATGTTAAGACACTCCGTTAACCACTTTCCGCCGAATTGAGGCATTTGTCAAGATATTCAAAAAATATAAAAAAAAATTAAAAACTATAACACCTAAAGCTATTGCGTATTATGTGTTGTGAGAGATAAGATGATGAATATAGATGATATTTGTATTATTCATTTCATAATTTAAAAGCCCGGAATTTTACTGAACCAAACAGAAATAGCAGTTTTAGTTTCATTTGCTTTTTAAAAGTAGCGGACGCTTGAATGTTTCGTAACAAACTTTCATCAGACATCAACTAATTAAATTGGCGCCGGACAAATATTTTAGTCGAGTTTTGAATATCAAATAGTTTACAACTTGTAGCACATTTGGAAGGATGTTCCGTCGTCGGAAAATTCAAATTTAAATTGTTCGAACATTTTATGCTGAACATTTAATAAAATTCATTTTATTCTATATATTTCATAAATGTTTTTTACTAAATTATTATTGGATGCTGTACGTACGTATATTGTTTTTAATATTTTAGACATATATAGAGATATAGCAAATGTACGTAACGTTATATATCGAAATATCCAAAACAAACTAGACGATGAATTAAAACTAAACACAGCTTTCCCCTATCGCAATGACGAATAGTATTAGATTTTTCTCGTTGTTAGCAGGCAGGTATACCAAATCCTAGTTATTTGAGTGGAGCAATTTAACTGCAAAGGGAATAAAAGAGCCAAGCCTGAACTCAACTTGTAAACTACGGAGCGCTATAGAATTTCACAAAAAGTACACAACTTCAAATAGCTAGCTCCTTTTCCAGAGGAAGCGGGTTTTTTTTTGTTTTGCTTTCATAAAATACCTTATATTCAGATTGTAAAATAAATTCTCCAAATGATTAATGACTACCTATTTGTTTTACAGTGCCAAGAAAGTATACTATTAGTAAGACGAGTATACCATAGTATACTTGACCGACTGAATATATTATACCATATTCAGTCAGTTCATATTCAGTTAGTTTAGTTCAGCATTTAATGTAAATTAGTAAAAAATAAAAAATATATTGAAGCAACACTTAAATATATGTTAATATTTTTTAAATGTCAATTATTTCTTGGACAATCGAGAACATATATCTTCTTTAACGGTTAAATATACTGGACTTCGCCTTTACTCTATTTAATATACAAATTCACTTTAGTCTCTATATAGTGCAATAAAAATTCTTAAAACATGACCTATTAAATGATGTTGAACTTTATGAGTCAGATCATTACTATAGCAAACACTTTACTGAAATATACTGTCTAAACATGATGAAAGCTATTGGGAAACATTAAAATTACAATAGATTTCATAAGAGCAGATGATGTACGAGTATGCAGTGAGTGATTGTTGTATTTTATCTTTTGACGATTATTTACAAACAAATCTTAGCATTTAAAGTTTGTGTACATTATAACTTCTTTACGATATCGCTCCACTTTAAAACTTCGGAATGGCTTATTGCTCGTAAAATTCGTAATATATAAATTCATCTATTCAAAAATTGTGATAGAGCTATAAAACAAATGAGCTAGCTTGTTTTGAACAAAAATTTTATTTAATTGAGTCAAAAACAAAATTTATAACGCAATAAACGGTTTACAGACTTCAAAGCCTATTTCCAGTACGGCTTTAAACTACAGCTTTGTCAAACATAGGGCTCTGAAGCCGAAGCTTATAATTTTACACCCTCGCTTTTAGTATAAATTGTAACTGTGGTGTCGTAATTTTTATTTTCTTAAAATTATTTAATTTAAAAGAAATATTAAAAAAATATATGGTATCTTTTCCTTAGCATCATCTGTATCTGTCTATTTATATAAAAAAGATGTCTTATAAATTAAAATAATAAAATATTATATTAATATTATTTGCTATGACCCGATTAAAAATTTGCACATATGTTTAGACTTAATGAATCGTGGGTCTCACCCGGCTGGGCTGATCGCCCGGGTGGCATATGGCTCTTTCCCCCCCTCCCCCTTACGACTACCATCCTTCCTCGGTTCCCTAACTGGAACCGAAATTGTAGACAGAACCCCTACAGAGGCTCTATGGGCCAACCCGATGACCCGCCCATGTTCATGGACGGAGAAGATCCCCATGGCCATAGGCCTAAGAGCCTGAAGCCATCACCCCTCCTCCCCAGGGAGGAGAGTGAAGACCCCCCATATAGACTTAATGACAAAATGAATAGTGTATTTTTGTAACACGACCGCCCTAGGCACTACAATCAAAGTATATGATAGAAACAAGCGATTTTTTTACATGTTTTACTTATTAAAAAAATCTTTAATCAAATAGAAATCAAATTGAAATTTTGTTTGGTGGTAGGAGGTTCGTCCTCCGTCTGGCTCGCGACCTCTATCATGTCAAAGACGAACCGCCAAATATCTTGTGATGTGTTCCGGTTCGATGGCATGTAAGCCAGGTTTTCCCCTTTCCCACCCATTCTTTCCCAAAAATGTGGTGGTTCCGATAGCGGACTACTACATTATCTTCCCCTTCCGTCTCTATCCTCTAGGTTGGCAACGCATCTACAACATCTATGGTGGTGTAGATGTTCATGGGCGAAGGTACCACTTACCATCAGGCGGTCCTTCTGCTCGTTTGCCATCCGTTATCCATAAGAAAAAAAAAAAAAGAAACTTTCAAATTTCAATAAAATGTTTAAAAACAT